>JAODAL010020879.1:0-68387 GCA_025379985.1 Phyllomedusa bahiana | reverse complement strand
TTTTTTCCTTTACATTGAAGAATTTTGCAATGGACTCATACAGCTGTCGATTTCTAGAAAAAAAACCATAGACAATTTTAGGATGAACCGTTTATAATAGGAGCGTCCATTTATAAGAAAATATATGGGGCCCCCCCCTTTTTCCGTGATGTGTCTTTCATATTTTGATGGGGGGGGGGGGTTTTCCATGTTAAGACTTGTTGTGTTGCAGTTTTGCTGGGGGTCAATAAAAGGGCAAATGTCCGAAAATTGGTGCCCCGCAGCAGTTTTTAGGCAATTTAATCATTGAAAGTGCCCCTAAAGTACAAACTTTCAAAAATCTAGCTTGGTATACCTTCATAGTAAATTTAAATGACCCTAAAAAGGACATTGTGCAATCAAGGCATTATGTGTTTGTAATGCGCCTCAATAGCCCATTGCGTTATGGAGGCCACAGGATCTTTGCTACTATATTTAATGCCCCTTTTGAGGACATTACAATGTGTAGTGCCGGGTATATGCGCCTAGTTTTGGTTATTACAGTTAATTTATATCGAGAATATGGCGTAAAAATTTTTTTTGGCCGAAAATACAAAAAAATTATGGCGCATTCGTACGGCAGTCGCTTATGTGTTATTTTCTTTTTTAAAAAAATTGCGGGGGAAAAATAAGGATTATGTGACACCCATTAAAATACTAGCCTTCCTATCGTGCACTTACTCTGGCTTTCTTCCAACTATTTTCAGCAGTTATTTGCTCTTGTAAAAATTTAAAATGCCTCAGCGGGAAGAAGTAGATGACTCCTTAATTTTATATAAAAAACCATTACTACCAAAAAAGTTTATGAGTTTTGTTTGGACCATTTGTAGTTTTTGGCCTATTTCGGGTCTATATCAGATAGGTATTTGTCGGCCAGCATTTGACCTGCCATAGCATTTCAGAGGTTTGCAGATACTATGAAAACAGGTGTAGGTTCTAAAAAGGATAAACAGGGTTGAGTGTGTAAGGAATAGTACTGACCCAGCCGGTAGATGTGTGTTTCTCATGGTAGGTGGAAGGTTTTGTGGGTAAGTGGGTGGGTTGTAAAGTGGAACTTGTGAAGCGGAAAGTACTCAGCTGCAACGCATTGTTACTTCTGGGATAAACTGCCTAGGCCGGGAAAGGGTCCAAAAAGAGATGGTATTGAAAAAGGAACAATTTTGCATTTCACAAATGGTCGGCCACAGAGAAAAGGAAGATTTTTTTTTAAACACAAATTTTAAAAAGGAAGTTTCCTTAGTTTTTCCTTCATTCCTCAAACCATTTTAATCTCGCCAATGGCATCATTTGGGCCTCATCTGTCCTCCTAACCTGCTTTTTTTTTTTCAGGTCGGGGCAAGATTAGTGTGTGCATTATCTTTTATAAGGGGAGGCCCCATTTGTGTCAACTGAATAATTGTTCTTCCAAAATAAAAAAAAATCATAGTCTCAAGCATTTGGGGGTTGCTTATCTTAGTAACAAAGCAAAACTGTAGAATTTGGGTGAGGACAAAAAAAACATTTAGCTGCAATTTTGAATAATAACCTGGAGAATGTGACATCAGGATAAGCACCATAGTAACCATGTTATGAATGCATTCTTAGGTGATCCAGTTTGTGCAATTTTTAACTAAAGGCCCCCCTTTGGGAAATAAAATGGTTTCGGATAGGAACCCCTTTGCCAGTCTTTTTGGTTTTGAGACTTCGGTTCACATATCATGTCAGAAATGTTTAAGTGCCCACGACTTTCAACGTGGTCTCAAATGGGGCAGTCCTACCCTATCTTTCCCCTTCAATCGACCCAATCGGGCCTCTCCTGGGTCACCGACCCCCATTATTCGAGAAAAAAAAATAAAAAACACCCAACCTGCAAAGCTCCCCTTTTATGACAGCCTGTGAGAGGGGGCCGGGGAAGAAACCCAAAAAAGGAAGCACCCCCCCCTTTCCATATGGTTAAAAAAATCAATGTACACCAAGTATAAACGTATGTTTCTGACCAAAAAACATTTCAAAAAAAAGAAATGCAAACGGGGTGCCACTGGCAGGGCGGGGGGACACTGTAATTATACTGTACACACACAACCCCCGCCGCGGCACTTTTCGCAAAAGGCAATACACACATCGAAACCCCCTAAAAAGCATTTATTATCTATTACATAAAAAAATTTTGGGGGACTCTCGGTTACATTCATGATCAAAATTTTTAAGCGCCCACGGACTTTCAACGTGGTCTAAATCGGGCAGTCCTACCTATCTTTCCCTCTCAATCGACCCAACAGGCCTCTCACGGGGTCACGACCCTCCATTATTCAGAGAAAAAAAATTAAAAACCCCCAAACCCTGAAAAGCTGCCCTTCTTAGACAGCCTGGGGTGGGGGGGGACAGAAACCCAAAAATGGAAGCCCCCCTTCCTTTCCATATGGGTTAAAATAAATGTACAAAAAGTATAACTTATGTTTCTGCAACAAAAACATTCTGAAAAAAGTATGCAAACCGGGTCCCACTGGCGGGTGCGGCACACTGTAATTAACATGTACACACAAGACCCCCGCCAGGGCAAAAATTTCTGCAAAAAAGGGCCAATACACTACATCGAAACCCTAAAGAACATTTATGCTTTTCTATCATCATGAAAAAATTTTGGACTCTGGGGTTCACATATCATGACAGAAAGTTTAAAGTCCCCACGACTTTCAACGTGGTCTCAATCGGGCAGTCCTACCCTATCTTTCCCTTCAATGACCAATCAGGCCTCTCAGGGGTCACCGCCCCTCCATTATTCAGAAGAAAAAATAAAAAACACCCCCCTGAAAAGCTGCCCTTTTTGACCCCTGTGAGAG
This sequence comes from Phyllomedusa bahiana, assembly GCA_025379985.1. Lineage (NCBI taxonomy): Eukaryota > Metazoa > Chordata > Amphibia > Anura > Hylidae > Phyllomedusa > Phyllomedusa bahiana. The sequence goes on along the minus strand of JAODAL010020879.1, from coordinate 65,550 downwards.
GGGGGGTGCAAAAAACCCAAAATGGAAGCACCCCTTCCTTTCCATAAGGTTAAAATAAATGTACCCAAGTAAAACGTATGTTTTGCACACAAAAACTTTCAAAAAAAAAACGTATGAAAACCCGGGGGTGCCACTGGCGGGGCCTGCGGAAACACATGTAATTATACATGTAACACACAGCCCGCTGCCAGCGGCACATTTCTGAAAAAAAGGGCAAAACATCATCGAAATCCCTAAAGAAATTTATGTATTATCATACATGAAAAAACTTTGAGACTCTCTTTTCACATACTGACAGAACATTTTTTAAGTGCCACGACTTTTCAACGTGGTCCAAAATGGGGCAGTCCATCCATTTTACCTCTCAATCACCCAAATAGGCCTCCCCGGGGGCCCCGACCTTTATTAAGAGAGAAAAAATAAAAAACCCCAAAACCTGCAAAGCTGCCCTTCTTAGACACTGTGGAGTGGGGGGGGGCAGAAACCCAAAATGGAAGCCCCCTTCCTTTCCTATAGGTTAAAATAATGTACACCAAGTATAACGTTTATTTTCTGCACAAAAAACTTTTCTGAAAAAAGTAGAAAACCTGGGTGCCATGGCGGGCTGCGGCACACATGTAATTATACTTCCACACAGCCCGCCGCAGCGGCACATTTCTAAAAAAAAAGGGCAATCACTACATCAAAATCCCTAAAAAGCTTTTATGTTCTATCATACATAAAAAAAATTTTGAGACTCTGGGTTACAATCAGGATAAACATGTTTAAGTGCCACGACTTTCAAGGGGGGCCTAATGGGGCAGCCCTATCCTATCTTTACCCCTCAATGACCCCAAATCGGCCTTCACGGGTCACCGCCCTCCTTTATTCAGAGAGAAAAAAAAAAAACACAAACCTCAAACCCCCTCTTATGAAGCCTGTAGGGGTGGGGGGGGACAAAAACCCCAAAATGGAAGCCCCCCCTTTCCCTTTTCCATATAGGTTAAAATCAATGTACACCAAGTATAACTATGTTTCTCCACAAAAAAAATTTCTGAAAAAACGTATGCAAACCTGGGTCCATGGCGGGGCTGCGGCCACATGTAATTATACGTCACACACAACCCCCGCCAGGGGCACATTTCATGCTTCTTTAGGGTTTTCGTGTAGTGTATTGCCCTTTTTGAGAAATGTGGCTGGCGGCGGTCTGTGTGTGTACAGTATAATTACATGTGTGCCGCAGCCCCCCCCGTGGCCCCCAGGTTTGCATACGTTTTTTCAGAAATGTTTTTGTGGCAAAAAACATACGTCAACGGGTGTACATTGATTTTAACCTTTTTGGAAAAGGAAGGGGTCTTCCTTTTTGGGTTTCGTCCCCGCCCACTCCAAGGCTTCATAAGGGGCAGCTTTGCAGGTTTGGGTTTTTTTATTTTTTTCTAAAATAATGGAGGTCGGTGCCCATGGGGGCCCTGATTGGCTCGATTGAGGGGAAAAGATAGGATGGGAAAATGCCCGATTTGAGACCCTTTTGAAAGTCGTGGGCAGCTTAAACATTTTGATCATGATATTGAACCGAGAGTCTAAAATTTTTTTTCATGTAGAAATAGCATAAATCTTCTTTAGGATTTCGATTAGTGTATGTCTTAGAGTTTGCCCAAATAAAGTGAAGTCGTCTTAAAAAAGGCCCCTTTTAACAAGTTGAAAAAAAAATCTAAATTAAAGAATGTACGATTTTGATCATGTACACTTTTTATAGGGGATTCGTTTTGAGGAGGGATAGCCATTTTATCATTATGAAAATGAAAATTGTTCCTGTATTAAGTAAAATACAACTTGAAAAATGAAGTTTCTATTTGGGTTTTGTAGACCAGGGGTCTTCAAACTGGGCCCCCAACGTTTTTTAACTACAACTCCCATCTGGATTTCTTAATCTAGAAAAGTGAGCATTGGGAGTTGTGTTTCCCCAAAAGCTGAGGGCCGCAGTTTGAGCCCCCTGTTGTAGATTTAAAAACTATTGGATAAAAAAATCAAAAATGTATGTTTAATTAGGGGTGGGGAAACCCTTTTTTGTCCCCGGCCTTTTGGTTTTTTGAAAGGGTTCGGACAGGGGTTTTTGGTGCTAAAGCACCCGTTTAAATTTCTGGGGCTTGTAAGTGTGGAATTCAAAATTGGGGAAACACTAAATTTTTTATATCCCCAAAACGACAACACTAAATTTTCCATGGGAAATTTAAATAGGGGTGTTTTTAATGTCGTTTTACGGTCAATACAGGCAAGAAATTTTACATTGAAAGGGTCCCAAACTTTTTTAAAAAAACATGTATTTAATCTGACCTATACGTTAGTTACAAATGAAATGGTTTCAAAGATTAGTACATGTTTTTTAATGTTTATTGGTGTGGCTTCCTGGGTTTTGGTTTTTCCAAAAGCAGCTGTTTTTTCACTTGTTTAGAGAAATTTTTGAGGGGGGTTTAAATTTACACCAGGCCCTGTAGTCCCCTTAAAGGCAGGTTTCTGATTTGCGAGGAGATAGCACAGGGTTTGGTTTTGCAGAAGGGGGGATTTGGAAAGGCCAGAACATTAAATTTGGGGGACAGGGTCGGGGAAAGGCAGTATAAAACTACGAGGGGGCCCCACCCGGCGGGTTGCCTGGCCAGTTAAAAAGGCCCCTTACCTCCACTGCATCAGCCAAATCATTAAAACCCTCCCCACGAAGCATGCCGCTCCCCCAGATACCAATGCTCCCAACAGACCTGCCAATTTGTTATAAAGAGGTGGAGCTGGTGAAGACCCGGGCCCAAAAGTGATTTACAGGGGTCATAATTTTTTCCCCCTAACCCCTGGTTTTAAACATTAAGTAAAAAAAGTAACCCTGTAAAAAAACCCCCGAAGAGCCACTATAAGGAAATAGGTGGGAGAATTCTAAAGTAGGGTAGATTTAGTTTGGGATGAAGATAAACCTGGTCAAAATTTTGGGGGGCTTTAAAAAGACAATTTTGCCCTGGTTTAAATTTGGGAAAACAATATTTAGGGAATAGTTATTTAATTTACTGGCATCTATAAAATATGTTACAGGGGGAAAATTTTAAATCATTTTATACAAAAAAACTCATTTTTAAACATCGAATTTTCCAAAGTGATTTTAAAAGGCCGGGTTTTTGGGATTTTCTTTGGCCTCAATGGTTAATATGAGTAAGGGGGCACTTTGCTCCCAAATTTTTTTTTTTTTAAACATATGTTGACCACGGGGGTGTGACAAAATATAGATGTTGACACAGTTTTCAGGGGGGGGGGGGGAGTAGACAGCTGGGAGAGGGAATTGTATTTGGTTTGGCACAGGGGTTTCAAAAGGGGCATTTTCCCGGGAAAGGGGGAAAAGATGGCAGGTGGTGGGCCCTTAAAAAAAGTTTTTTTTCTAAATGTGACTTCGGGCTTTTGGGAAGTGCCACAGACAGCAGAAAAACGTACTCTCTCTTTTAAAAGACCGGGGAACGGGAAATTACCCAGGTAAAACCCAGGGGGGGAAAAGAAAAAACAAGGGGGAGGAGAGAAAAAAAATCTTTACCCCTCATAAATAGAAATTTTTAAAGCCGTTTTTAAATTTGTGCCCCTTGGGGAAAGGCCATAGGAAAAAAAATGTTTTTTTAAACAAATTACGTGTGGAAGCTAAATGGCAAAAAGAAAAGGGAACACAATAAAAAATTTTTCTGTTGTTAGAAATTCCTTTAGGGTTTTTGTCCCCAAAAATCAAGGGTTAGGGGTCTTTTTTTTCAGAGGGTTTTTGCAGTTTTAAAAAAACCATCTGAAAAATCGACAAACATCGCCCCCCCATAGACTTATAATAAAAAAAACCCAATTCAGCAGTCCCCACTGAACGGATTTTAGCTAAAAGGGGTTTTTTGCCCAAACGCCAGCGGTCCTAAAAATCTTTGGAAAAATGTTTTTGTCCTCAGCCCGGTTTTCCCTGCCCGAACATGAACATGTGGGTACCAAAAGGGGGATAGCTTTTAATCCACAAACCCAGACAAAAGCCGATGCCCTGCGTGCCAAAAAAAGAAAAAAAAAAAAAGGTCGGAATTTGGTCTTTTTCCGTTTTGAACGCACCCCCTTTTTCCTTAAAACTCTGGGGACAGACTCTCTCCTGTGTTCATTTAAAAGGCCCCCACCCGAGTGGGTGGGGGGGGAGGTGAAAACCCGTAATGGGTTGGTTTCCCGGGAAAAATAACGAAAAGTCCAAAAAGTTCACCAAAAAAAACCTCAAAATTTTTTTTGTAGATGCAGGGGTCAACAGCCGTATCCCCAACAAGGAAACAACAAAAAAAAAATCAACCTTTTGATCCTTTCCGGCTCAAAATGTCTCCTACAAAATCTTTTATTAAACACTATACAATTTTCCCGTTTATCCCCCCCAAGGGCTTGGCCCGGTCCACAGGGGGGGCAGTGGAAACCCCCCGTGGTCCTCAAAATGGTAAGCCCCTTTGGGGATTTGGTTTAAATCCCTTTGGGGTGCTTTTGAGGGAGAAAAGCAAAAGAAAAAAGAAGCGGGAAAGCAAAAAAGCCCTTTGCCCGTATGGGGCGTCAAAATCCTTGGGGGATCCTAAGGAAATTTTTTTCCCTTGATGGGTCCCGGACCCCAGAAAAACACTGACTCCACCTTCGGCCTTTTTAAAACCCCCCCCTTTTTCACCATCCCCGTCCATTTGGAAGGGTGTACCCCTTTTGGGATTAGCTAATCGATAGCAGTCTATTCCCAAGGGGAATCACTGCAAACTTTATTCATGTGATCCACAAAAACAGGGAAAAAAAAATTTACAAGGGTTGCTTCATCCCCAAACAAACAATCAAAAGTTTTTGCTATAAAGGGCCCCTAGTACTATTGGGCTTAGGGGAAAACCCCATGCAGGTTTCAGTCTTCCCGGATGCAAAGGGCCCCGCTCTTGCTCCTCACCCCAAAAATCTTGCTCCACTGGCCCGTTTGGTCAGGGGAGAAAAACCCCACCCCCTCTTAAACCCAAGCCTGCTGGCCTTATATAGCCCTGGGAATTCCCTGGCCCGGAATGTGGGAGCAGTAAACCCACCCAAAATCTTCTGACGCTCCGTAAAAAAACCCCCAAAACCCCGGGGAAAAAGGGATTGCCCCCATAATAATAATATAAGCTGTCAGTGTCCCCCACTGCTGCTGACACCCGTAATTAAAAGGGTTTTACCTCACCGACCCTTTAGACAGATCCCGGGGGACCCAATATGTCGTCCCGATGTTCCTTGTGCCTTTTTCCTTTCACCCTATTTAAGGTTTCTTAAATCTGAAACCCGTCCCCGTGGAAAATAGCTTCATTTATTATTGTGCTTTCTATTATTTATATAGAATTTGGTGCCTATGGGTCCCAAAAAGGGGGGGTTCCCCGTGCCCAAATGCTACCTTTGACCTTTTAATTTGCAAAAATACTGTGGGATGATTACAATAATTTTCTACTTATGGGAGATTTTTTTATTTGTAAAAAGTGGGAAAAGTCCAAAATTTGTAAACCCCTTTTTTGGTGATTTCCAAATAGGCATTGCAAATAATTGCAATATCACGGGGAATGCCCTTACATTTAAAAATTTAAAACCCTGAAAATAGCTGGGGGTTAAGTAGTACGGGTCAATCTAAGGATTCTTTTTTTGGGGTTAGATCTGTTTTTTTAAGTAGTGTAACAAAAATTTTGATTTCTTTTTGGTGGGTTTAAATTAAAAATTTTTTCCCCTTAACTTTCTTTTCTCTTAAATTTTAAAAATCTTTTTTAAAAGTAAAAACATAATTAAAAAAAAATTATGTTTCCCGGACCATAATATAATTTATAAAGTTTGTAAGGGGGATGAAAAGGGGGCCCCTAAATAAAAGTGCAAGAGGGCCCCCTTTTCTTGGGGGGTTATTTTTCCCCCGAGTTCCCCTTTAAAAAAGCGCCTTGTGTAAAACCTTTTTAAAGGTTTTTGTTACTATTTCCCCCTGTGCCTTAATGCTTTCATATTTGTAAGACTTGCTGAAAAGTAATGTGATAATGTTTTGTTCCATTGAAGCAATGTTTTATCCACGTTGAAGAAACCTATGCAGTTTGGTAATTGACAGCAGGAATGTTCATCCAGGTGTCATGTGGTAGGGAGAAGAAGCTCGTATTGGAAGCCTTCTGCTGGACCATAATGGTGTTGGGTTCCTCTGGGTCTTCAGAAAACAGGGGGGACAATAAAGTAGTTGCGCATTGAGATGAATTTGTGACAAGTGAAAAAGAGTGCTTCTGGCCAAGTCATGAGGTGCCACTGGTACATTGGCTGGAGCCTGGGACAGTTGAAACTGCTCGCTGCCCACTGATTTTGCAGAGAGCGGGGGTTTTGCAGAAAAGTCTAAGTTGGGACTGTTTTAGACTATGAGAGGGAGTTACAATGAAATTCGCCAGGGAGACAGCTGAGGCTAGAAGACGTCTGTGACATCTGTGACTTCTGTTCCATCGTTACATTAGGTGCAACTGATGCTTGAACTGGGGTTGGAAACCCGTGACATAAACTAAGACTGTTTATTGTTGTGGTTGGAGCAGGGCCTGTGAGTATTGGACTCTTGGCACATGGGATTGAGACAAATTTTTTTGGGTCTGTGCAAACTTCGGAATATATCCTTTTCCTAGGAGCAAGTTTTGGAGAGTAAGGGTATGCTCACACGGCATTTTTCAATCCATTTTTCAATCCGTAAAACAATTCCCAAAGACATATCAAAAGTGTGGTGCGTGTTTGGATGCTTTTTGCTGCAGCAGGAACGCACCCTATAGTTTTAAATAGGGTGTCTGCTGTGTAAAAAGGATCAATAATTGACATTTCAAATTCTTTGAACAGATCTGAAAGACGCATCAGAAAGATGCATGTAAAACACATCAGACGTCTTAAAGTCGATCCGTGTTTTACATTGAAGTTAATGTACATTGCACATTGCACATTGTTAGATGTGTGTTTGGGTCTGTCTTGGGGCCTTAAACATGGATCAAAATACGTATCAAAAAAAATTAGTGTAAAAACATACCCTAAGCTATTTGTCTAAATAAAAAAAGTCTGTGGACAAGGTACAAATACAAAAGCAGTTCATAGGCAGAAAACTGCAGTTCCCAAAGTATATCCTCAGGGATTTAAAAGCTGGAGAAGATCAATTATGAATAATGGACTATTTTTTAAAGAAACCTAACTTCATTTGAAGAATCCAGTGCCGATGACCATAACCTTCAATGCAGAGAAGAGTGACTGACTCCTTGACCCGAGTCTGTACTGGATAACCCACCTTTTTCTCCAACCCAACCATACAAAATCCCTTATAGACCTGCTACCCATGACTACTGTTGACATCCTACCTACCAATCCTACCCCCATCCCCCATTAACAATAACTTCCCCAATAATAGACAGGAGTCCAGGGTTGAATTAAATTGGCCACAGCAGCTGTTTTATTAACAAAATACAAAACATAGGAAATAAATTATAATAAAATATATCTATGAATACTAAAGAAGCAATAGTAAGCATAATAATAAAAATCCTGTACCAAAGTACTCAAAACCGCAAAGAGTTCATGTGCAATGAGCTTACCCTTGATAACACTCAGAGCAGAACAGAGAGGTAGAAGCAGCCTCCAAGCCAAATGTAGAATAAAAAAAAGGAATTCCAGTGTCAATCCCAGTGTTCCACGTAAAATATCTCCAAAACTTTATTGATTATCCATAAAAACTAGGATATGTCATCACAAATGTATGGCAAGCATGCTGACACATTTTGGAGTTTCCTCCTTAGTCATAGCCAAAAAAGTTTTGGAGATTTTTTACTTGGAACAATGGGATTGATGCTGGAATTCCTTTTTTTAAAGTACACAAAACCAACCATCCATTTATGAACATTCAACATATGGGACTGAGGTCCTTGGAGCTAAGAGATCTGGTGACCAAATCATATAATTCTAACCATTACCTCCAGCCATACACCACTGGCTCGGGGCACCAAAAGTTATAAATGATGGACCAAAATGTTTTCCAGCTCCCAGGGACAACACCTTGCAAGAGCCCCACCTTTGCCAGGCCAAAACCATCCACTGAGGGAATCATCCTCCTTAAGACTCCCCCACAACTATTTATTCCACCAACTCCAAGAACCTGTAAAAGCCACCGCGAGCATGCCATGACACCTCATGCATGCGAGTCACCCAACAGCCCCAAAACTCTCTCCACTCCCTCTTGAGTTCCCAAAAGTCAAAACCCACAGTGTTTAGGTGTACTCCATCATTCGGCCAAAAATTCCATTGACCAGATTAGAGCTTGAGATGCCACACAAACGCCCCACCATTTCTAGCAACAAAAACAGAAGCTGCCCTGTTCACTTTAACATGGGCCTTATTCAAACAATACACAAACCTAGCCCCCTCCAGTAATGCCGTTACACAATGTCCGACCACACCACTATTAAACCGGGAAAAAAGGCCTATGATTTTAACAGGTCATATTTTATGTCTCACACCACCTGCTGGGAAGTCCGAACAACCAAATCATTGCCACCCATGTGCAACACTAGTATTTCTGAAGGCCTATCCAAGTCTGCAAAACAATGCACTTCTGGCACCACAGCCATCCAAATAATTCCTTTCCGTCCAAGCCATCGCACTACAGTCACACTTCACGAAAAACTCAGTTGTCTTCCATTTGGTCTCACGGGGTGAACAAACTAAAATAAAAAACATAACATATAACAACAACACACACAAAAGGGTGAGAACAACCATCAAACATAAAAAAAACCTAAACACCCAACCCCCCGCTCTTAACCCCATCAGTTTGGAAAACAATTCCCTTAAGCCAAATAAGGGCGAATATAAATCTGATATCTATTAGATTCCCATCTTCCGATCTTCCATGCCGCTTCCGGCTAAAGCCCCCAACTCGCTGCCTCCGTAACTGCCCCAATCCTAAAAGAGTGGAGAGCAAAGCTACTTGGATCCAAACCATCAAGCAATGTCTAAAAATTACCGTAAATTGGTTATGGGATAAAAAGGACCCATCTACGTGACTATGGAGTGGTCCTCTCGCAAAGGGCACATCAATGCTCCGGGAACACCACCCAAAACCACCCTTTTCCAGCCTTTGAACGACAAATCACGAACTCCAATCTATCACCAAAATGCACCACATCCTCCCAAAAGAGCCTGCCACCTCTGCACCTGCTCAGAAAGACCACATCCCCGATCCTCATAGCCCTAAAGAAGGTCATGGAAAAGTTAAACGAAATATTGTAACCTTGAACTAGAAACTGCATGCCGTAACCAACTCCTAGCCCAGCCACTCCAATAAATAAAACAACACGGGCCGCCTACGATCCCTCCTAGCCTTGTCTCATCTGTAACCCTGAATGGCTTGTACCACCACAAAATAGTTAGCAATATCGTGCTCCCTACAGAATTTAAAACTGAATGCCAGGGCTGACAAAAACGAGACACCCACAAAACTGATCATCCTTCCTTCTTCACATTAACAAACACAAGAAACCCCCCAACTTATCCCCATCAGAAACAACATCCCCCAAAGTGGAAACCCAATTAACCCACATTCACCAAAGAGCCCAGGTCCCACCTGCCTATGACCCATGGATCAGTTGCCTTGCGTCTCGCAGGCCATGTTACAAAGGTGACTGGGGCATTCTTCGCCCTTCCTGGCTGCAACCAGAGCCAAAGTACGGAAACAATCCCACTGCAATCGAGAAAGAGAGAATCAGCAATGGAAGTATTAACCCCCCCAGTGCTGAGCCATTACCCAAGCATTCAAAGACAAACATCTCAAGACCAGTTGCCACAGCAAACGCACCACCAGTGGGGAAGAGGCCAACAAACAGTTAATCACTTTCACCCCCGCCAAATTATCACAAAGAAAGCGGACCCTCTTGTCCCGAAACTGCTCCCCCCAAAGTTCAACCACCACCACTGTTGGAAACAGTTTTAACAATGCCAAGTTATTTACTAGACTAGTCCTTAACTAAGATGATGGCTAAGGACCAGCACACCAACGGCCTGCACAATAAACTCCAAACCCCGTGTTTCTGGCTGCATCAGTAAAGATGTAAACTTCCTCAATAGTCACTGCATCACCGATGATTATAGAGCGACCGTTATACTGGCACAGAAAATCATTCCAGACCCCTAGATCCTCCCTGTGCTTTCTTGTAAGGAACACAGAGTCATGGGGAGCCTTATTCTTGCAGTCGCGCCAGCCAACCGGTGGCAGAAGACACGCCACAAAGGCTTGATCTTACAGGCAAAATATAGCTTCTCCAAAAGGACTGAAGGTCCCTCTAAGCGAGAAAAATGACTAACCAATTCTTGCAAGGATTCCAACTTATTCATGAATGCAAATGCTTAAACTATGCAAGACAACGGACCCTCGGTCTTATCAGGGGCTAATGGAATCCGAAAATGCAATGCTACCCAATCAATGATTTTTAACAAAGACATACAAATCGAAGAATCCGCCGGCCCCACACATAGAAAATCGCCCAGGTAATAAATTATGGAAGACATGCCCAAAACATCCCGAACCACCCATTCCAAAAAAATGCTAAAAGCATCAAAATAAGTGCACAAAATGGAACATCCCATCGGAAGACACCGAACAACAAGATATTCATCATCCCTACTGCAACCTAATAAACGCAAAATTTCCGGATATATATCGGCAACAAACAAAAAGTTGATTCAATATTCGTTTTGGCCATCAACGATCCCCTGCCATGTAAACACACTTAACATAGCACTACATTAAAATACATATATATCACCGAGCAGAGTTGTGGGTCTATGCCGTCGTTAACTGAGCTGGAACTTGCTCAACTCTTTCTTGGGTACTACCCCTAAAGGCGAAACGATTAAGTCTGGAAAAGGATATGGCCTAAAAGGAACAGCCATCCTCCCCAAAAGGACCTCTTTCTTCAGCTAATCGGTCACTACAGTGGGATGCGCATAAGTAGGCTTTAAAGGCTTTAAAATCTTGATAAAAAGTGTGCTGTGGCCAGAAACCAAAAACAGCGCAAAAACCCTTTAAATATCAATTTGACCACACCCCCGTCCTCAAACCTCTTCAGGTAGGTTTCCACTTTGCGCAGGGTCATCGGAGTCACTCCCCAGGCTATTCCGACCAGCTCCTTTTGGTCGCTCCGACTTGTAACGATGTGCCACTTCATGTGATGTGCTGTTATAAGAGAAACAAATGTGATTGAAACAGCAACCTGCCCCAAACTTGCATTGGCTGTCATTAAATTGCCAACATACTCCAACTTTGATTTTCTCCCCCTGAACCACCTCAAGATCCCGACTGGCCGGACCACTGGGAAAGGACTGACCAAAACGAGTAGGCGCCATCACCCACAACCAAAGTCCAATGTCCTTATGGTCCCAACAAATATTAGGCCTCACTTCTTTTCGCTGCCTAAATTGCTCATCGTAAAGGAGTCAAGCCATCCCCCCATAAACCCGGTGTGCCTCCAATGGCATCCATGTAGCAAAACAAGGCCGAACAGTGCCCTAGTGCCTTCTTCCCAAAATGGCAAATGCCTGCAACCAATCTGTGAATGTTTGAGGAATGAGCTGCCAACGACACTTATCCTCTTCCTTATTGCTATTATCCTTCTTTCCCCTATCTAAATTAAATTTCTCTAAAGGGAGCTGGGGAAAAATCTCCATATATTCCTTCCAAATCTTCACCTTCCAAGTCCTTCGCCTCCTGCTTAAGATGAGCCCCAAAGGAGCCTTGAGAGCAGTTAGACCTCACTCTTGGCTTTTCTCCAAAACAACTATCGCAACTGTTTTTTTTTCCATCTGCAGAAACCCCCCGGTTACCCCTATACTCCTGCGATCTACCCCGGGAGCCCCAGTTTCCCCAATCTACACCCCCCCCCCCCTCCCCTGGCTGTCCCAAAAACTCCCTAAATGAAGCACTCCCTTCAAAAACCAAACCCCACCGAAAAAAGGCTAACTACCCGACGGGTTCCTAACGTCATAAAAATCTAACCCTGTATCGGTTGCCAAATGCCCCACAGGAGTAGGGGAAACCATGTTCTGCCCCGCATCTACACTCTCAGACATAAGAATCGGGGGAAACACACAAGACAAGGACATTAAACTACCGGGGCGTGGGGATGTAGACCCATCAGCTCCAAAACCCCAGCCCCTGATTTTTTCACGTCCCCAGAGCATCTTAACTCCTCAGTACGTTGAGCCGTGTCTTCAATGCCCAACCGCGCAGAGGAAGGGCTAGCTGGAGCTTGTCATTGGGAAGACGGAGGGGAGGGCCACGCCGATGTGGCATGTGTCTCTGCTGTAGAAGGGGTCATGGAAGGGACAGCCAAATGCCGCCTGTCATGGCCCATAGGGCCTCCATCCTGACTGGACCTCATGGGAGAAACTTAGGGGGGTTTTCACTTTTGGCACCCCCCTGCCCAAAACCCCTTTCCCGACAAGGCTCCCTTGATGCTGCTCTGTTGTCTGGGGCAATCCCCACAGTCCTGAACCCATTTAAGGGAACCCAAAGGCCCTGTGCTCCACAGGGGCCCTGCCTGTCTAATGGTTTTTTCCCCGGGGGCCCGAGCAGTCCACCCCGACCCCCCCAGAAAGAACTACTCTCCTGGGGTCCCCAGAGGGGCTCCGTCAGCTATGGTGAGCCCTGGCCGTGTGCTCAGGACTAAGCCTCTTTGGGGCCTATTCCTGTGCTCGCATGTCTGCTCAACCTAAGCTGTGGCCGACACTGCAGCTCTGTCAAAAATCTCCCTCACCAATCAGGGCCCCATCACAGACCGCCAAAGACCGCAACGCCTTCAGGACCTCTGTTACTGATGCCATGTTGGATGAGAGAGTAGCCTGCAGCACGGTCTTCCCAGTTTTTCTGTGCCCGCCCAAAACCTCGCTGACCAAGGGAGGGTCTTTATATAAAAATCTGCTGGGGGTTTTACCCCCGGCACATGATACACCGCCCTTGGGGGGGGTACCTGTCCTCCCCCCTGCCCTGCTCTGGCGCAACTTTTTCCTCCCGACTAGGGAAAAACTCTGTTAATGCTGGGGCCCTAGGCTGGGAATTTTGTTGCCATTTCCTAACCGTCTCTTAACAAAATGGGACTGGAAAAAGGTTGAACTTGGATTAAATATAATTCTACAGTTTTCCCAAGACAAGCGGCATCAGAGATGTTTGGGAATAGCTTTTCTTTATTTATCTATAGAAATAAAAAAATTGTTCAACCAAGCTAAGTGTTCATGTTTATGGCGAATACCAGAAAGAACAGTGGATCCAGCATAGGATAAAACTTAAGCCATAGTTTTTTTTTGGAAAAAATAGAGGGGACAGCATGGGTACAAACTTCCGACGCGTTTTTGGGCATCCGAGGCGCCCTTTTCATGGTATACATAACAAAAAATTGACAACTTAAATATTAAAAAGGGGTTTAAAATGGTTGGGCTTTTTGATGACATCATTTCCTTTTTTTCCACCCATATGTATAACTTTTTTTATCATAATGCACTTTTTTAAAAAGGAAATGGAATTTTTAAATTTTATAAATCCCTTTTTTACAAAGCCACTTCTTAAAAAGGGGATAAGACAAAATTTAGGGTCCCGATCAATAGATATAGGCTTTTTTCTTATGTTGTTCTTACCTTGCGTTAAAACGCGATTCCTACTAAATAGATCCATGAGGGGCCTCACGCTGCGCAATAAGTGTTCTCGATCACCACCGTCCCCTGGGGCTTTTTCCTTTTTCTCCGTAACAGCCGAAGCTATCGGCCGAATCCAAAAATGGGATTCAAAAAAGTGCCGGGTTTGTTTCCGGAAAGGGATGCAAAGTTAGGGTTTGATGGGGGCAAGATTTTCAGCTTTGGGGGTTTTTAAAATTTACGTTTTTTTTCCCCCCCCGACAGATCTTGTGGCCAGAGTACCTAAATTTTAATTTACTTTATTCCTCTGTATAAATTTTTTAATAAAATCTCGGGATACGTATTTTTTATTACTTTTCCAGCCACAAAAATGAAACTCTTCCTTTTGTATTTTTACATATGTTGCATTTTTTTTTCCCCAAAAGGGAAAAAAAAACCTTTTGTTTTTAACCAATTCTCTTTGGGAAACCCAATTAAAAAAAAATAGGCTGGGGAATTTTTTAATCCCCACCTTTTCCCTATTCCTTTTTGTTTAAAAAACCCTCCTCCGGGGCATCAACAATACTGGCTTTTATTTGGGGGCCCCGGGTTTTAAAAATGCCAATAAATCTTATAAAAAAATTTCTTTTTTTTTAAAATTCCCCCTTTTACAAATTTTTTCTCCTTTTCTCTTATTTTTCTTTTGGGCCATGTTGTATTTAAAAATTTCAATTTGTGTTTTGCCCTGAAATTTTTTTTCTTGTTTTTGTAGTTTTTCCTTTGGGTTTTCCCTACTTTCCTTAAAGGGAATATGTCCCCCAATTTTTTTTTTTTTACTTATTAAATCAAGCCCCGATCCATATTCTTTTCTTCACAGTCGTTTTTTTTTCCCATGTGTAGTTTTCCCTTATTCGGGCCGCTATAAAATTTTTTTGTGGGGAAGAAAATTTCTTGCTTGCACTGCTTTAACAGCTTTTTAGAGAGAGACTTTTCAGCATTTTATGCCCCTAGGATTCTTTAAAACAGTTTCGTCTCATTTGAACTATAGGAGGGGTTTTTACTGTGAAGGGGAAAGGGGGAGGGGGAGCTGTGAAATCTCTTTGACTGGTTTATTCTGTGTTATCTTAACCCGAATGGTTTTCTCCCTTTTAGTTTGACCCTTTCTTTTTTCTGATAGTTAACCCCCATGGGGTTTAAAAGCCTCTAACCAGAAAAAGGAAGTGTCAGACGATTTTTAGGCTTAGTGGCCAAAGGTGAAAAAAATGCAGGGCCCGAGGAATTATTTAAAAAAAAAATGAAAGTGATATGGAAAATTTAAAAAAAAATAACCAAAAATTTCCCAAAAAATTTTTTTTAACATAAAAATTTTGGGGTTAAACATTAAGGGCATTTTTTTATTACAATTCCCTTTAAAACTTTGGGTTTTTAATTTCAATTTGTTTACAATAATCGGACCCCTTGTGTACAAGTCCTACGGGGCCGATAGTATTCCCAAAAAGGTATTTCCCCCTTAAAGATTTTCTTATATAATGGGGTTTCCACCTAAATTTTTCCCGTCATCTTTCCCCTTTAAATAATATATCTAAAGGGAAAACTATACATGAAATTTTTTTCCCTGTTTTTGAGGAAAATTTTAAATTTTAAAATTTTTTTCGTTTAAGATAATTGACAAAGTCTGGTATGGACGCTACTTGACCCCCCAAACCTATGGAGGTCATCTATGTAGCGCCCATACCAGACCACCGCATCAGAGTAGGGGTTACCCACATTATAAATAAATGCATGTTCCCACCACACCATGAAGAGGTTGGCCAGGGAAGGTGAAGCTGTAGCTCCCATGGGCACCACTACTAACTCCAGGAAAATTTCTCATCAAATTTGAAAAAGTTATTATACAGTAGAAAATCAATACAGTCTAACTTAAATTATTTTAATTCTGTACTGTATGTACTATATCTTTGTAAGTGGTATTCTACCGCTACTCTCACACGTGTCTGAGGTATACTTGAATACAGGCTTGTAACATCAAGGCTAAAGCTAATGGTAACTAGGGGACCATGGGAAATTTGAGAAAATCTTCAAGACCGAGGAATTATCTTTCAAGTAACCTGGCAATTTTTGTATTATAGGTTGTAAGAGTTTATCAATCCATCTATTCAATTTTGAACATACACTTTCCCTACTTGAGACTATAGGTCTAAGTTTGGGTGGGAACTCCTCTTTGTGGGTTTTTGGTACCCCATAAAAAATGGGTATTTTGGGATTGATAACAGTCAAATCCAATTTTTCTTTTTCTGTGATGGCTACTATGCAAACTCCCTCCTGTAGTAATTTAGTTAACCTAGTCTGAATGTTATTACTGGGATTCCCCATCACTTTTTTATAGGTTTTTTTGTCATTCAGAATATAAGCTACCATTTTTTTATATAAATTACTATCTAGGACCACCATTGATCCGCCCTTATCTGATTTTTTAATGATAAGATTTTTGTTGTCCCTCAGTTCTTTTAGGGCCTTTAGCTCTGCTTTAGTCATATTATGATGTTTTCCCCTATCTGACTTGCTAATGCGTTCAAATCCCTTTCCATTGTGGATTGAAATGTATCCATAGTTTCATCTCTAATTTTTTTCGGATAGAAATAAGGGTTAGTGTGACTAACTTGCACATCACCCACATTCTGTTCATCTTCACTTATTTCCTGAAATTCTTTTAATGCAAGGAGTGATTGTTGTTCTTTAAATGACAATTGAATATGTTCATTATCATGTTCTCTCTCTACTTTGGATACATCACAAGCTTCATATCTATCTTTATTAAGTTCAAAAAAACACTTAACTGTAAGGGATCTCACAAAGCGATTAATATCTATCATTGTTTCAAAAACATTAAAATGTGTGGTAGGTGTCTGCGCTCGGGCGCTGCGATGACCCGGGCGCCGACAGGGACGCTTCAGCTATATGCGGCTCCTCAGGGAGCGCATATAGCTGAATGCCGAGTTTCAGGCGCACAGTGTCCGGGCGCTGCGCTGGCCCGGGCACTGTCCCGATTCCTTCACCTATATGCGCTCCTCCGAGCACATATAATGAAGGGAAAACCCCTGCGGGCACAGACGAGCGCTCCGTGCTCCGCAGTGGCCTCCGGGCGACCGCAGACTCGCGGCTGTCCGGAGCTCCCGTCATCACGCTGCGTGCGCGGCCTGATGATGTCACCCGCCTGTGCCGGCAAGAAGATAGAGCAGAGCCGAGAGCACGGGAGACGGAGCAGCGGGGATCCAGGTAAGTGATTGTTTGTTTTTTTATTTTGATATTATTGTCTACAGCCTGCCTATACCTGCCTTATACCTGCCTACAGTCTGCCCTATAACCTGCCTTATACCTGCTTACAGCTGCCTATACCTGCCTTATACCTGCCTACAGCTGCCTATACCTGCCTGATACCTGCCTACAGCTGCCAATACCTGCCTACAGCCGGCCCTATACCTGCCCTATACCTGCCTACAGCTGCCTATACCTGCCCTATACCTGCCTACAGCTGCCTATACCTGCCTTATACCTGCCCTATACCTGCCTACAGCTGCCTATACCTGCCTACAGCCGGCCCTATACCTGCCTACAGCTGCCTATACCTGCCTACAGCTGCCTATACCTGCCCTATACCTGCCTACAGCCTGCCCTATACCTGCCTATGGGGCCATATACCTGCCTATAATCTGCTTATGGGGGACATATACCTGCCTATTACCTGCGTATGGGGCCATATACCTGCCAATATAAGACATACCCCGAAAGTAAGACATAGTGGGACTTTTGGGGGTAAAAAGAATGTATGACGCTGTTTTACTTTCGGGGAAACACGGTAGCAAAATAGGCAAAGGGGCTTTAGGCTTCGGACAACCCCTACATGTTAGAAGGGTCCCTTGACAATAAGCAGATTACTCAGGGTTTTCCTGCTGGGACGCCTGGCAATCAGCTGTTATCAGTTGAAAAACCTGGCAGTAAGTGTTCAATTTCCTGCATCACCAAGACATAGGAAACTACACAGTTTCCAGTCAAATCAATGCATAATCCTATGTAAGGCCACTCTGACCAAGAGCTAAAGTCCCTGAAAAGAGACTCTCCCCTCATTCATAGAAGACTTATCTTTTCTTAGATCTCTATATTGTGTGGTTCCCCTGTTATTCCTTCTAGAAATGTATTATCAATCTGTCAGCAGGGTGTTGCCAGTTGGGGGTGTCTCTGCACAATCTGACATTGTCCAATCAGTGATGACAGCGAGTGTTTGCAGGGAGACACCCCTTTGAAAACTGGAATGGTAACTGACAGATTCAGTAATACATTTCTAGAAGGACTAACAAAGGAACAGCACTACACAGAGTTAGGGTTTGATCACGTTGGCTTTTTCCAAACACAACAATTTGATGTGCAATCCAGGGCTATACCTCAGATTTTACCTCAGGTTTTAACTTTAAGTTTTCGCCTTTGATTTAGACATAATTTAGTCCAATTTTAATGGGGCTAACTTGCGTCACACATGCCTGATGTGGAATCCAAGCAGGATCCACTTCAAAGAATGAAAGATATCCCCAACACTCACAAGGGAGATTATTACATAGATGAATCTTTGCTAGTATAATAGGCAGACAAAATCTAGTTAGTCAGCATATAGCTTTAAAAGGTCACATAACATGACCAAAGGATGGGGCATTTCCAAACAATAGATCAGTCCAAACCTATGTTTGGATGGTGTAGAATACCAGGAGTTAGAGGAAATGGGACTTGTCCAATCATCCAGTTTGTCCAGTATGCTTTTTCTGGAAGATTATATGTAGGTGGGTCTTCTAGTTTGTTCCCCTCATTGTAGATATCAGCTTGCTTGTGTTGCTTATAGTCACGTTAGTGCAGAAAACGTCATCGGTCTACCCAGGAGACTTCTTAAAGGGACACTGCTCTCAAAATTCTTATTTTCCCATACAGACAAGTATTTTGCAACTATTATATGATTTTTTTTTTAATTGGGTGGTTGTTTTTTAAATATTTTTTACGTTCTTCAATGTATATTACTCTCTCTGACTTCCCCTCCGTGAGCTCTGATAGCACAGCACTGATGGTCTTTCTTTCCGGCCAGCTATGGCCTGAGAAGTGTAAGTGTTAACAGCATCACCTGATAATTATGAAGAAACCCGCTGCCAGTGCAAAAAAGATTACCCTATTTTCCATTGTCATCGCCCAGCGGTCAAGTCTAATCTTATCTATCCCTGTCAGAGTACAATAGAGCAATCATTATGTCATTATCTGCTATTGGTAATTAGACTATAAAGAGATAGGTAGCAGCTGAAGTAAAGTGAGATTAGCGTGCCCTGCCATTCAGAAGTTTCATCTAACAAGTACAGAAGGACAATATTTTACATGTAAATTTGAATTGCATAGGACTGCTGAAAAAAAAATATTGGCAAAAATTATTTGAAAAATAGTTTTCCAAGAATATTGGTTTTAACAAAAATACCCCTTTCTAAAGAAAATGTCCCATTAAAGGATAGCATGAACAACAACAGATTCCTCCCAGCTTGATAAGATGTTGTGAGGATTCATTTAAAATAAGGCAGTTATATCCACGCCATTTGGTCCCGTCTCTCAAGCGTATACTGCAAATTGAATGACAAGTGTAAGGTAAAGTATAAAATGTGTGGGTTGGAAACATAGAATTCTCCATGTTGCACATAGAATTAGACCTAGAATTCCTCCACCATCCCAACATATGTATGGACTAATCTATTGTTGGTTAATGTGCCCTCCTTTGGTCATGTTACATGACTTTTTTACAGCTATATGGCGACTCACTAGATTTTGTCTATTACACTATTAAGATTCATCTATGTAATTATCTCCCCTGTAAGCGCCATGGATATCCACCTTTCATTCTTTGAAGCGTATCCTGCTTGGATTCCACATCAGGCACGTGGCAATGGGGCTAAATCATGTCTAAATCAGAGGCAAAAACTGCTAAAATCCGAGGCAGAAATCTGAGCTATTGCCCCAAATTCCACGTCGGATTTTTCTGTCTGGAAAAAAAACAACATGATCAAACCCAAAGGCCAAGTCTACACGGCATTGATTTTTTGTCAGATTTTTAAGCGGATCAAGTTTTTACCGACTGCCCATAGACCACGATAGAAAATCCAAGCAGTAGTCTATACAGTACGGATTTTCTACTGTTGGATTTCTAAATTGACAGATTATAGACCATGTTCTATAATCTGCTGTATTACGGCGGATTCTAGTACAGTTCTATGTAGGCCCGCCAAAATCCAAAAACCGACCGTATTTTGTGGCGCAAACCCACAGATTTCCGACAGTATTTTAACATTGCCGTGTAGATATAGCCTAATTCTGTATTGTGCTGTTTCTTTGTTATTCCTTCTAGAAATGTATTGCTAAATCAGACAGCTGGTTGTTTTAGTAATTTGGATCTACTTTTGACCCTTTCAAGTGAGCATCTTCTTCTATGGAGTGCATTCCTATTTTTTTCTAGATAGAACACTTCAAAGAATGGACATGTCCATTATTTATTGTCTGCAGAGTGGATTGTCTATTCAAATGAATATGACTCGGTTTTCTTGTGGATTTTGACGTGGAAACTGACGTAGAATCTACATCAAATACATTAAAATCTGATGTGTAGAAACATCTTAGTAGGAGAAGATGCTCCAGAATCTCTATTTCACAGGGATTTGCTAACACGTGCATATCAGGAGATGTCATGGGTCTTCTTCAAAGGGACTCTGAAAGGACTATTTTTTTAAAACTAATATTCCTGAAAAATATTTTTTTAGAATTTGTGGCAATATTTTTTTTTTATTTCGGCAGTCCTATGCAATTACAATACATGAAATATAGTCCGCCTCCAGCCATGAGAGAGCACTTTTGTATGGCAGGGCAGACTAGTCTCATTTCACTTTGGCTACTACTTAGCTTTATGTCCTTTCCTTATAAATAGTAAGTAATGACATAATTTTTGCTTTATTGTTTTCTCCATAGTGATAGATTAGATTATACTAGACCACGAGCAATACGTCAAAGGAATATAAAGT
This sequence comes from Phyllomedusa bahiana, assembly GCA_025379985.1. Taxonomy (NCBI): domain Eukaryota; kingdom Metazoa; phylum Chordata; class Amphibia; order Anura; family Hylidae; genus Phyllomedusa; species Phyllomedusa bahiana. The sequence continues at coordinate 44,821 of JAODAL010020879.1, read as the reverse complement.
AATCTTTTTCAGCACTGAAGAGGTGGGGATGTTTCTTCACACTGGGATTATTGCTGATAATATTTACACTTTTCAGACCAGAGCCAACCAGAAAGGAGGACCATCAAGCAATATTCTCATTGCTGTGCTATTAGAGCTTGCAGAAATGAAGTCAGAGAAAATAATGTAAATTGGGGAAATTAAAAAAATGATATAAAAAACAACCATCCAATAAAAAAACCATATAATAGTCACATATTGCTCGTAAATATGTGAAAAGAAAAATTTTGATGGTATTATCTCTCAAAAAACTAAAAATTTCCACATAAAATATATGAAAATATTTTTTAAACTGGACGCTTGGAGATGAGGAAATCAATCTACTCCAATTATCCTTTCACTGTTGATTGTTAAGTTCAAGGTCTATAAAGGTATATAACGCATGAAATTCATTTGCAGCTTATGTTCTTTCATTCCTTTTATCACACACAGGTCAGATCCATATAATCTACAGATATCGGTGATGGCCAAACTGTAAATCCTGCAAAACAAAAAGAAGGTGTAGGGGGGGAAACCGGAAGCCCATGGAGTCGGACGCTTAGCTGAGGAGCTCCGCAGCACCGCTACCTTCTCGGGGGAGAATCCAGCGGCATCCTGGCACCAAAAAGGCGGCGAACAGCTCCAAAGGCGGCTCCTGCTCTCCTCTTCACCCCGGTACGCGGCAGAGGGATCGCAGATTATTTCCCGGGCACATCTGCTGCGGAGACCCGCGACTTGACACGTGGCGGGCGCCATCTTCCCTCCTCATGGCAGCCGGACGCGCCGCTCTCACCACCGGCGGAGCGCAGCCGGCATCTATCTGCTGAGCCCTCTGCAGACTCAGGGACAGTGAAAGACCCGACGTGCCTGGAGAGACCTTCCTCCGTCTCTCTCGCCAGGGAGACCGGCACCTCCTTACTCCTGCAGCTTGAACAGGTCAGTGAGCCTACCCGGTCAGGCCTCCCGCAGCAACAGCAGAGCGCACTGTTAACTCCTGCAGTACTGGAGAGCTCATCTTGCTTCCCACGGCTACTCAGTCTCTTCCAGATCACTTGGGAGGGTGCATCTGTCCTACCAGCCCCCTAAAAGACCAGGAGCCTCCTTGGGGGACCTGCTCCATCCCCAAGATACAGAGGGTCCACCAGCTGCAGCCTTGGAGACCCTGATTATGCCTCCCAAGGCCCAGAGGCAGCACCAAGTCCAAAAGAAGGCACCGGGCACCCCTGTTCCAAATGTACCAGCCTGGACGGTATACCAAGAAGACACCACAGATGGGGACACTGATGCAGAGATGCAGAGGGGGCCCTCTTCTCTCCAGATGGTGGGTCCTGCATCCCTCGCTGCAGACCCAGCTGACACAACAGAGGATTGGCGCACTTACTTGAAACATATCCCTACAAGAGCTGATTTCACGCGCCTAGTGGCAGAAGTTAAGGAAACTTGTAGATCGGAAATTGCGCAAATGTGCCAAGATCTCACTCACGTGACTGAAAGGGTCGACTCCTTAGACACAGCTCATGATGATACCCGTCGCTATACTTCCCATCTGGAACAGTGTGTGACCTCCCAGGCTCTTCTGCTTAGAGATACCCAGAAACACTTGGAAGATTTGGACAACAGAGGACGCCGCAACAACATACGGGTGCGAGGGGTACCAGAACCTGAAGGAGAAGAGAACCTCCAAGTCGTTCTTGAAGCTATCTTTAATAACCTCTTGGGACTCCCGCTGTCTACTCCCATAAAGTTTGACCGTCTCCATAGAGCGTTGCATCCAAAGTCCGCGTCTCAGCAACCAAGGGACATAGTCTGCTGCGTGCATGACTTTACTGTGGAAGAGAAGATCATGGCGCAATAGAGGAAACAAAAGCAAATTGACTTTGCAGGGGCCACAGTCCAGCTCTACCCAGATTTGTCCTGGATCACGCTGCAAAGAAGACGACATCTTCGCCACTGCTTGCCCTTCTAAAAGACCAGGGCATCGCCTACAGATGGGGGTACCCCTTTGCCCTTTTTGCCTCCAAGAACAGCAAATCCGAGACTTTCAGGTCATATGAGGACTTGCAAGCTTTCTGCTCCGCTCTGAATATCACGCCTCCTGATATAGCGGATTGGGACATTGCAGTCCCCCAAAAATCTCCACCCCCAATCTGGACCCAAACACGAAGTAAGAGGAGACGTAGTCAGCCTAGAGACTCTTTGGGCGGATCCCCTGCCCTCGCCTCCACTCCTCCAACTTGAGGACTCAGGACTGAGACCGGAATGCTTCATTTACCATCGGAGCCTGCGGTGATAAAGGACTGACCTTGAAAAACGGACTGGCACACTCTCTCCCCCACTTGTTCCCTTTCTTTCCCTCCCTTTGTCCCTGCTTTTTTTTCCCTCTCTCTCTTTACCTCCCCTTTTTCCCTTCCACCTTAAGGCCCACCTGCCACATCTGTCACCTAGTGCTGTACGCACCACTGTTCTTTTTTCCACCCAATCGGGCATCATCGGCCAGGTTATTCTCGCAAAATTTGTCTTATATCTCCCCCAATGCAACATTTTGGGTCTAAATTCTATATACTTCCACTACTTGCTGTTGACCCTGCATTTTAAGGTAGCACTGCCTGCGAACCCTAGGTAGCAGCCCACGAGTTTCTCCCTACTTAGTAGCTTGGCAGTTTGCACCCAAGAACTACTCCTGAGCTTCCAAACCCTCGTTACCAGAGGGCGCATAGTTCCACCTTCCTTCCTCACCTTGTTTTGAAGAAGGATTTTTTTGGTGGCACTCTCTCTTCTTCATTTTCCCTCTCTAAGGTGACTTAGGCCTTAGTAACAGTCTCAGTTGAGAATGTTTTTTTCCACTGTTTTTTAATTGTTACATCTATGTCAGTGTTTGTGTCCTTGTCTCCCTCCATCCTGTTCCTGTCTGCTGATAGGATCACGCACTTCCTGGTCGGGCTCCACTGGTCTGCGACTCACGGCTGGCTTGGGTGAGTGGACATCAGCTCTCTCACACTCTGATCATAATGGCTGAAATATATTCACTGAATGTCAAGGGCCTGAATTCAAACATAAAAAGGAGGTTACTTTTGACCGACCTTAAACGCTCAAAAGCGCAAATAGTATTTTTGCAAGAAACTCACTTTACCAAAGATAGTAATTTTAATTTTGCAAAACACCTTTATCTGAGAGCTTTTCAGGCCTCACATGACAGGAAAAAAAAGGCTGGCACTGCTATCTTGCTCTCCAGTCAATGCCCGTTTCAAGTACAGGACTCAATTTTAGACCCCAAGGGTCGTTATGTAATATTGAAGGGCTCATACGAGGGAGCCCAATTGACGCTTTGTAACATCTATGGCCCAAACACCTCGCAGGTTAGATTTTTGAGAAAAATCTTGAGTAAATTGTCCAGTTTCTCTCAAGGCCCACTCCTTGTTGGTGGAGACTTTAACATGTTCTTCTCTGAGAAAACGGACAAATTGCTGCTACAGGGCAGAGCTTTACACCCAACCTTGAGCACACTGGCTAGGGAATTCCGGAAATGCATATGGAAGTTCGATCTGTACAACTTATGGCGAATAGCACATCCAACTGAGCTGACATATACTTTCTATTCCCCCCCCATATGGCTCACACTCACGTCTCGATTACTTCTTCGGGAATATACCCATATTGCGACAGCTGGGTACGGTCGAGATTAACCCTATTACTTGGTCGGACCATGCCTCATTGACGCTCTCTCTAAAATTAGGGGAGACTCGCATAAAAAAATGCCACTGGCGTCTCTATTAATCCCTTTTGAAACACCCCCACCACAGAGAGGAATTGCGCCAGGCCATTAAGGACTACTTTCAAGTAAACGCTGGTTCGGTGTCCTCACCGGCTATGCTTTGGGAAACAAACAAAGCGGTGATCCGAGGGCACTGTATTGCCTTGGGCTCCCGTATTAAGAAAAATTCAGCCCTACAGATGTCACTGCTTCAGGAACGTCTTAAGACTCTTGAGGCCTCCCTGGCAATCGCACCGACCAGGCGCAGACTCCGAGAGGTTGTAGAACTTCGATCTAAGATGAGGAGTCTGGAAGTATCCAGAACCGAAAAATTTTGATTTATAGTAGACAAAGATATTATTTTCGTGCTAATAAGGCACACACCATGCTCGCCAAGATGCTCCGAGAGGAGACCTCAACAAAGAAGCCATACTCCCTGAGGAATAATCGAGGTACGATTGTCTATGATCCCAAAGTGATCTCTCAGATCTTACATTCCTATTATACCAAACTCTACAACCTTCCGGACTCTCTAACTAATTTGCTATCACATAATCCGAATGCCCTGAAGGAATTTTTGTCTTCCTGCAATCTCCCCTCCCTAACCGAGACAGACCTGCACTCTCTCAACGCCCCGATCACAATTGAGGAAATTAGGGAAACCTGTCTAAAACAGACGCATTACCCTTAAATATCCCTACCGCTCACTTGGACTTGTACATATCGAACTTCTGTTTCAACTGGAAACAGAGATCTTTGAAATATTTAGGGATTAATCTGACACCAACATACGCCACACTGTTCTCAAATAACTACCTTGACAAATTCTTGGAAGTGCATCGACTACTAAGTAAATGGCATACCCTGCCAATCTCACTTCTAGGCAGAATAGCAGCGATTAAAATGACGGCTCTCCCAAAACTGATGTACCTGTTTGAGACACTGCTGGTACCTATTCCCAATAAGGACTTGAAAATCATGCAAGCCGCCTTCATGCGTTTTGTATGGGCCCGGGGCAGGCACCATATCCCAAAGTCAGTTCTACTGGCTCCCAGGACTTGGGGGGTCTCTCTGTACCCGACATACAGAAATACTACTGGGCAGCACAGTTGCGACAAATCCCAGCCTGGTCGTCACTATTCGCGTACTCCAAGTGGGCAGAGCTGGAGAAGTTAGGTTAGCCCCGATACACCCCAACTCGCTCCTGTGGTCTACAATGCACAACCTGACTATCAGGCCATTGTTGGGCCCAATGGCTCTGACATGGAAGGTGTGGAAATCCTGTCATAAGAAATTCAACCTTACTTTGCGATACTCACCTATGACATCGTTTCTTTTCCAACCACTATTCCCTGATAGCTTACAACATCCCCACATGAAACCATGGTTTGATAGTCAACTATTTAAGCTAGCTGACATTGTAGATTATAGGACGCAAGAGATCCTCCTCTTTGAAGTTCTGCGGGAGAAGTTTAAGCTACCACCTCAAACTTATTACTCTTATCTGCAGATTAGCCATTTCCTACATAGATCTCTGTCCTCCACGTCGGTATCGGTCCCCACCAGCTTTGAAAGAAATATCCCGAACAAATTCTTCCACAGCTGGTCTGATTTCCCCAATATACCAAGTTTTGGTGACACCGGACCCTTCCCAAGCCCCCACCCACTCCTATATGAGAAAATGGGAAGACTACTTAGGGACGCCTATCCCTCTAGACACTTGGCACACAATATGGACCCAGGCGGCCAAATCTTCCTCTTGTGTCTGCTACAAGGAAAATCAATACAAACTGCTGATGTATTGGTACCATACCCCCGTACTCCTGCATACTTTTTAACCCAAATTTGCCCTCTGACTTATGTTGGGATGAAGGTTGACACGGGGATTTTGGCTCAAAATATTTTGGGACTGCCCTAGAATAAAATCTCTTGGAGAACAGTCAAACCCTTGATCAGAAGTTGTTCTGGGAATCAACATTCCCATGACCCTCATGGTCTACTTACTAAATATCTTTCCCGATGGTTTGCTACGTCCCCAATCACACCTATTGCTGCACTTGTTAACAGCAACCAAATGTCTCATAAGCAAACACTGGAAATGTCAAGAGCCTCCCTCAAAAGATCAACTGATCAGCCGAGTGAAGGATATCTGCGAGATGGAATACCTCACGGCTCTCCTGGACGATAAGATAGACAAATTTGAAATTATCTGGAAACCTTGGGACTACTATATAACCTCCACCGCTCTCTGACAGCAGAATTGTAAAGTGGGTCTCGACCAGGCACCTCTTCTCTCAAATCTCTACCTCCAGCACCCCCTATTAGTATTCCCTCCTGTAGTCTGTACCTGTCTGTTGACGTGTTTTAATGTTTTTCTCGATGATTGTTTTACCCACCATATACTGATCACATACCGAATATGTTAAGAACACTTGTTAGATTAACAGCTATGATATGTACCACTCTTTACAGCTAATTTGCAGATATTTGGTTTGTCTACATAATTTTTTTCTCTGTAATTCCGTATACATCACTGCGTCACAGAGACTTCCATCTAAACACAGCGGTATGTTGATTTTCTGTTGTATATTTGTTTTTTACTCTTTGATTGAAATACAATAAATACACAGTTTAAAAAAAAAAAAGTGTATCAATAAGAATTGGTAGAATAATGACAGCTATAATTACAAAATAAAATTTACACCTAATGATTATTAATCAATTTTTTTAATAGTCTGGCAGCTAGAGTACTATGGAAAACCTATTTCTTATAAAAGCAAGTGAAGTCCTGAAGACCGAAAGAAAGATTTTCTATTGAGTCCTGCGAGGAGTAGTGAAAGGCACAGTCAACAATGCAGTAAGTTTAATTCACCATATTAAATAAAGCGGCTGAGAGAGACTGACAAGAAAAGATAATAGCAGGGAGAGCTGGATGGAGTCGGGAGGGGGTGAGGTGAGATGTTTATAGAGGCGGCTGAGAGAGGAGGGGAGGCTGATGCCAGATGTGGCCACTCAGACCCAGCTGCAGTGTGTGATATCCGCTAACACCCGGCTGAGACTTCCCTGTTTTCATACTGAGTCCCTTATCTGCTCTTTGCATGCACACAGTAAAAGCTGGAGCACACTGAGCCTGAGACTGCATGGTGGAGCAGATAGCAGGCAGGCACAACTAGAGGGAAGCTAAAGGACCAGTACCCTGGAGCTTGTTCCACAAAACTACTGAGGGAACCAAGCACCAAATTTCTTGTCCATAAAGAATTCGGGCAAGGGATGTTACAAATGGGCGAGATGTAACATTCACACTGCCTTCTGGAGTGTATGCCCGATACATATAGAAGATTGCCTCTCACCCATGCCATTGTATCAGCGTGCAGTGGCATCAATTGCCCATAGGCTCTCACAATGAAAAAATGCGTAATACATAAAATATGTTTTGCTAAATTCCATAAACTAGAGCGTTCTATTCTGCTGAAAAAGTGCAAGCTATATATACCAGCCCAAAAGGAGACAGAGATGAATGGAAACCTATGGATAAATGTGGCAGATGTGCTGGGAGTTTTCTTAGCACCTACACCATACAGGCGCAGTACATAGTGTGATAGCCATAAACACTACATAGATGTAAAGATTTTTGTCAAGGTATGTATGGAAATCATAATCATGAAGTGTTATGTACTAAAACTACAAAATATAATAAGCCCCTTCAAAATCAACAAGAAAATACGATGAAGGTTGGTATGATATTACAAAAAAAACCCTTTTAATCCACGGGCTGTGATCGGTATTGCATCTTAATCCATTCACTTGAATAAGACTAAGCTGCAATCACATATACAGCCATTAGACAAGTGCTATTTTCTATCAGCTGTAGTCATATACTATACTTACTATACTTTAGGTGTTAACTTACAAACAGCCGATTAGACCTTTTATGATGCTACTGCATGGTGAGCTCTCAAATTAATTTTCTCCAGTGGCCCCAAAGTACCCCAGTACAACAGTGTCTGGGCCCACATGCCCCTATAGCAGTATGATTTAAGTGGGTTCTCTGGGACTTCAATATTTATTGTCAATATCAGATTGGTAGGAGGTCCATATTTTGGCAGCCTTGCTAATTATCTGATTGGAGAGGTTGTGGTGCTGAATTGCTTCTTTGATTACCAAGCATAACAGCTCACTGCGGCTTAGTCCAATTCCAGTGAGTAAAAACAAACTGCAAAACTAGGCATAACCACCACCAAAAGTACAGACCTGTACCTGATGGGTAATGAAGGAGATGAGCATTGTGGCTACTGTGGCTCCCTATTTCTGGCTGAAAAACACCATCTAAACTGAAAAACATGTAAAGAGTCTGCTATTTTGTCCTGTAAAATGTTGTAGACCAACCTAAAGACTCATGCCCATGACCGCACTACAGAACTGTATAGTACGGTCCCCAGGCCAGAATTCATGAGGCCTGAGTGACCACTCTGAATACCCAGTCGGTCCCCAAAGCCACGAGTGTGTGCCTCATGAGCAATGCATGGCACAATGCATAGAAAATCACACTTTTTATCCTGCACATAAAGTGTATACCACAAGGAAATAAAGCAAGGAGAGTATTTTGGCTCTATTTTTTCCTATGGGTTTGCCATGGCTCTGGCACAATATCCATTAAAATACCTTTTTAATGGTATCCTGACAGATTCCACCAACAGGGAGCAAAACACTGCGTGAACGCACCCTACTTTATCATCTCTTGGCATTGTACCAAAGATTCCTCCAAGAGCAATGTACCGCCAAGTAAGGCTATGTCTACACACCACAGGTTTTGGGTCGGATTTTTGGCGGATTCAGTATTTAGAATCTGCATAAAATCTGACTGTAACCTGTGCTGCGTAGCCCTCAATAGAAATTCCGCGCTGTAGACAGTATGTATTTTGTACTGAGAGTAACCTAAACCACCGGCTGACGGAATATAGAACATGTTCTATATTCCACCGGATTCCCGCAGCCCTAATATACAATACAAACGCCATTTTTTGTGCAAAAACCATGCAAAAAAACGGCGGTACGGCGCGGTCCAGCAATGTAAAAATGCCATCGGATTTTGGACAGCATTTTCACTGTGTGGACTCAGTCTAAGTAACTTGTTAGTAACTTTCCTTCAGTAACAGCCAAATCAGGTCATGCTGTTCCAGCTACAAGTGTGCAGTTTCTCGGTTTGTGTCACCCCAGTTAATTTGGGGATTGAATCTGTACTTGACTGAGTTGTATTTTACTACCATCACAGTGGTTAATAACAGTAATTAAATGTTATCTGTTGCCATGGGCTGAACATCTGGGCTGAGGTCTCTTAAAGGTCTGGTTAATTACCTGGATACTGTAAACAGTGAGAATTTGATCTGGAGTCTGTATACAGGGGAGTTTTGGGTCTACACACAGAGTAGGTCTTGGGTGCAGGTACAGCTACATGGTTCTCTCTGACACAATGAATACTAATTGGCTTCTGTAAGGGAAATTCTGATGATGTGACTGTTGATATATGGACAATAACTGTATATGGACAGTTCATCCTTTCAGTACTTATCTCTATGATCATTGTTGGGAGGAAACAAGAACATACTCAAGGACACTGGAGGCTGGAAAGGTGACTAAGCAGAAGATTCCAAGACCATAGATGTGTACTGCAGAATTAACTCCTCCACTAAAGGTCTTTACATTAACTTCCTCACTGCCTTAGACCACTTGAGATCTTTATAGTAACCTCTCAATTGCTGCAGACCACCATTGATCTTTATATAACTTCTTCACTGTCCTTAACCATCGTGGATCATTACAATAGCCACCTCACTGCCCTAGACCACCAGTAATCCTTACATTAACTCCCTCACTGACCTCGACCACCATGGATCCATACATCAACCCCCTCACTGCCCTAGAACACCAAGGGCGACATCCCAATACGCAAGCATCGTGTTCTTGGTCTATTTTGCTCCAAAAATACTCTTGACCCATATTCTCAATATAAATGAACTGTAATATACCAAAACTAGGCGCATTATACGCTGAGCACGATACATTGTAATGCACCTAAAAAGGCACATTAAATATAGTAGCGATGATACGCTGTGCGCCTCCATAACACATTGCGCCTATTGACACGCATTACATACACTAGTAATGATATGTTATGCGCCTCTGTTACACAATGCACCTTGATAGGCGCATTATATACACTAGTGTATTATGTTTACTATGCAAGGTATTCCAGATGTCAGATTTTTTAAAGTATAGTACTTTCAGGCGCACTTTACACCATAGTTGGCAACTTTTGAAAATGGAAAAGCAAGAGATCGAAGAGGGTGGCGCGGTTAGCGCGCCGCGGCAAAAAATTTACATGGACACGCCCATCTTTTTGTGTGCCACACCCCTTCAAAAAGCCACACCCACTCCGTCTAACTGCATACTGGCTGTGGAAGAAAGCCAGGTAGATGCCCTTATAGCCAGGTAGTAGCCCCCCATAACCAGGGAGCGCCCCTTACAGGCAGGTAGATGCTCCCTTGTAGTCAGGTAGATGCCCCCTTGTAGTCAGGTAGATGCCTCCTTTAGTAGCCAGGTAGTTGCCCCCTTTAGTAGCCAGGTAGTTGCCCCCTTTAGAAGCCAGGTAGTTGCCCCCTTTGATAGCCAGGTAGTTGCCCCCATTGATAGCCAGGTAGTTGCCCCCATTGATAGCCAGGTAGTTGCCCCCTTTGATAGCCAGGTAGTTGCCCCCTGTGTTAGCCAGGTAGTTGCCCCCCTTGTAGCCAGGTAGTGCCCCCCTATAACTAATAAAAATAAAATAATAAAAGCCACTTACCTCACCAGGCTCCTTGCTGCACGGCCAGCTCCTGATGATCTCCTCAGCGTCGCAGGGGGAGTGAGTGCAGCAGTGCACCGGCGCTGTACATACAGGGGGAGAAGGGAGGAGGGGAACGATCCCTCCTGCCTCCTCCCTGCACAGCGAGACTCCGGACAGGTGAACGGCCCCTGCGACTGCTTCACCCGCCTGTAGGAGCAGCCCGGCGGCGCAAGAGTAGCGCACCAGCGCTACTCTTGCGCCACGGTAATTTAAAGAACCCCTGCTGCCTGCTGGCGGCGGGAGGAATGCCAACTCTGCCGGGAGGGCGAGGGGGGGACCCCAATTAGCGGGACCCCCCCACCAAAAGCGGGAGAGTTGGCATGTATGCTTTACACTGATTAAATGCGCCTAAGGACGCCAAGTGTCCTTACATTAATCCCCTCACTGCCCTAGACTGTGAAGTGTACAGTGTATAATTAAATTATTTTTTGGGGGGCTTCAGTGTGCAATATAATTTCTAGGGTACAAGATGTAATTTAATTTATTTCTGTTCAAGTGTTCAATCTAATAAATTTTTTGTAGTTAGGATATGTTCACACAGCGTTTTTGTATATGATTTTGGGTCCATGTTGGACCTAAAAATCGCATCCAAAAATGTAGCTTTGAACGGATCCTAAACGAATACAACACGTATCCAACAAGCAGCTGCGTGTTTGGATACATGTTGGATGCAGCAGGATCACACTCTATAGTTTAAAATAGGACTCCTGCTGCGTCTTTCGGTCCAAGAATTCACATATCAATTCTTGGAACGAATCCAAAAGCCGCAATGAGACACGCACTGGCGATCACTCGTGTGATCGGCGATGCGTGTTTCATATTAAAAGCAATGTAAATCACATTGCTATTTGTTAACTGCATGTTTGGGTCCGTTTGGGGTCCAACAGACGGATCCAAACACGTAGCTAAAAGCGTATGTTATACGGCGTAAAACACGCTGTGTGAACATACCCTTGCAGTGACTAATATAAATACACAGTGTATATAGAACTTGCTTCTGAGGTATAGTGTATAATTCAATTAACTTGTGGGAGAACAGTGTATAATATGATTAATATATTGGGGTATACTGTATATTATAATTTATTTCATTGAGTACAGTGGAATAAAATGAATTTTAGGGGCACAGTGTGTGATATTAATTTCTGGGGGGCACGGTGTGTGAAATACTTAATTCTTGGGGTACACAGTATGTGTTACGATTAATTTCAGGTATGCAGTGCGTGATAGAACTGATTTTAGGGGTACAGTGGATGATATCTTTAATTTCAGGGGTCCAGCGTCTGATTCATTTCAGGGGTTTATCATTAATTTTAGGGAAGCAGTGTGTGATATTATTAATATTAGTGTTTTATTGTATGATCATTTTAGGGATTCTTCATTAATTTTCAGGGATATAGTGTGCTATATAATTAATTTCAGGAGATGCAATGTGCTGATTATAAATTTCAGAGTGGATTACACATTTAAGTAGCGGTGGGGACAAATTAAGCAAAATATGTTGCATTGCGAGATGCTAGAATTTATGTGGGACTGGTTGGTTTTGATTGCCAGTGTTGCTTTGTAGTTCCAGTCTGGCCCTTTTGGCATTAAGTGATAAAGGGGTCAGTGTGAATTGATTCAATGCATATTCTAATCTTTTAATTTTATTAAATGCAATGATTTAAATGATTCAGACTAATGCTAAGATACTGAAGAAATATTCGTTAGCTTTTTTAATTACAACAGCTATTCACCACATTGAATATCTGCACTAGGAGTGTAAACTTGTCAAATAGTCAGTCTGAACTTTTATTCACTTCATTATTCTTGGATGGCCTATCGAGTAGCTAATTATTCAGTAGTTTGCATACTATTGTGGGAAATAGGGGTGGACAATTGTATCAAGATAATAATTGTGAACCTAATATTGCTCTTTATCTTAGCATGATGGTGGATAAGAGAGGCCTGTATTCGTTTTCATAGCCTGAATTTTACTGTAGGACTGACATTTTTGCAACCTTTCCTTATCTATTTGGCCATTTATTAGGTTAGTTATTGATGAATTTATGTACTGCATGCTTCATATATATTTATTATATGGGGAACATATTAAGAGATTGATAAATATGGTACGGTATATACACACATGAACAAAATTGTTGGTGCCCTTCTATTAAAGAAAGAAAAACCCACAAATAACTTGAACAAAAGTAATAATACAGTTAAATTGACTGAATCAGACATTGCTTTTGAATTGTGGTTCAACAGTAAAATAAAAAAAAATAAAAACTTTTGAAAACAGGCCTGGGCAAAAATGATGGTACCCTTAACTTTATGTCTTGTTGCACAACCTTTTGAATCAATCACTGCAAACAAGAAATCTCTATGACTCTCAAAGAGACTTCTAAACCTGTCCACAGGTATTTTGGCCTACTACTCATGAGCAAATACTCTCAGCTGTCTCAGGTTTGAAGGGTGCCTTCTCTAGAGTGCATGTTTCACCTCCTTCCACAGATGTTAATTAGGATTTAGATCAGGGCTCATATAAAGCCACATCAGAATAGTCCAATACTTTGTGATAGCTGTGTGTTTTGGCTAATTATGCTGTTGGAGGATCCATCACCTGCAACCAGGACCAAGTTTTCTGACACTTGGCAGCACATTTTGCTCAAGGATGCCTTGATAGTCTTGAGATTTCATTGCACCCTACACAGAATCAAAACACCCTGTGCCAGATGCAGAAAAGCAGCTCCAAAAAGTGACAGAGCCTCCTAAGTCTGTGAACATAGAGCTGATGTGACCTGCCAAAAAGCCGTATGGTTGTCTCATCTGTCCAAAGGGTATTCTCCCAGAAGTTTTGCCGCTTGTCAATATTCATTTTGACAAATTTCAGTGTCACTTTTTTATGATTTGCTTTCAACAGTAGTTTTCTCCTTGGTTGTCTTTCATTATATCAACTTTGGAAAAGACAGCCACGGATGGTACAATCTAACACTGATGTATCTTGACCTTAGAGTTCACCTCTGATGTCTTTGGAAGTTGTTCTAGGCTCCTCTGTTACCATTCGTATTATCCGTCCCTTCAATTTGTCATAAATTTTCCTTTTAAAGCCACGCCCAGGGAGGTTGGCTACAGTCCCATAGATATGTCTGAATTCAGACATTGATTGCTGTACTTGGAACTCGTTTGATTTCAATGGGATTGTCCTGGCCACCTCTCTGTTCAAAACGGAGAGATTTCTGGGCTCTTTTTCTAGATAGATCCTAGCAATATGCCATCAATATCCGAAGTGAGACAAACCCTTTAAACTTCAGATTAATATGTGCAAATATAGTAACAGGAACATCAAGCTGTTTGGAGATGGTCTCATAGATTTTACTTTTAACATATTTGTCTATAAATGCCTTTCTAATCTCCTAACACAACTCTATCCTTAACTTTCTTTGGTCTGTGTACACACCATGATACCAAACAGTACAGTGACTACTTCTCACCCTTTAAGTAGGCAGACTGACTGATTATAAGTTTTAAGACACCTGTGATGCTAATTACAGGACACACCTTAGTTTAATATGCTCCTATGGTCAAATTATTTTCACTTTTTTCTAGAGGTATCAACATTTTTGTCCAAACCAATTTCATTAGGTTTTTTTTCTTTTTATCCTTTGGTTGAACTAGAATTTGAACACCATGTCTGATTTTGATTAGTTGATTTTCAATAAATTTAAATGTATCTACTACTTTTGAAAGCTTCAAGTTATATCAATGACTATTGTGAGCTGTTCTTCCTTTAATGAAAGGTTACCAACATTTTTGTCCACCTGTGTAATAGGTATGATATTTATTGGATAATCAGTAATGTTGATGGTGTATCTAAAATACAAATACACTATAGCATATGCATTTCGCAGCACTCGCTAATTAGCTATAATTTTTGTACATGAATTTGAAAATTATATGTACTGTATATTTTTTTCTTTTTATATGAGTTACATAATGTTTCTACAGCTTGGTTTCTTTGCCAATAACTTACCTTTTATGTGTACTTGTAGACTGTTGGGAGTTGACCACCATATTGAGAATCCTTCAGTATATCTTACCTAGCATACGTGATGCGGTCATCTTTGCTTGTTGTTGGTCTGTGGTTTCTGTTTAAGAGCTGTAAATAGTATATACATTTATCTTATTACATTCTGCTCTCAATTCCATGAGAATTACTGATTTAATAAGTAACTGAGTAACATAGAATAGAAGGATAATGCAAACTGCTCAGTTTAGGGCAATGATAATTCCAAAATCAAACTGAATTTTTTTTTTTATTGTAGATGAAAGTTGGGCCCTCCAAATCAATTGCACTGGTGGTGCCTATATACCTCAATCCAACATTGACAGTAAAGGTGACATGTATGAAGGAAGGTGCGTTGAATTGATTAGTCGAGTCTCATTTTCAGTGTATAATGCGCCTGATGTATAAATGATGTAAAGTTCGACGTGCCTCGTCTATGCTTTACGGAACTTAGGCGCATAAGTAATGCACCTAACATGTAATAAGGTTATAGACAGGCTGGAAATAAGAGAAAAAGCATTAGAATAGCATGTCAGTGAATAGAAACTATGGTACTGATCCTGCTTGAAATACCACAGGTCCCAGCAATACCTGTGCTGTGCTGGCTCTTGCTGTATGTAGAATAAAGGGTGAGAGCAGCAAAAATAAATTAAAAATTTAATGTAGTAAAAATTTAAAATATAAAAATCTGAACAACATAATCAGTGGGTTATTTAATGTAAAATTAGTTTAAGATTCTATAAATGTTAAATATTTCTATATTTTGTTGATATATATTTTTATATTAATCTTATTAGATCACATTTTTCATTAAATTTAAATAATTACATTTTATACAGTTTGATTATTATAATAAATCACTTTTTATTATTGCAGTGGTGTTAGTTGAGAAATAAGGGACATTTTTGCCCCTTACAGCAAATCTAGCTTCACTTCGACTCCTCAGGCTCAGACAGACCACATTCACATAGGTCTGCCTGTCAAAGCAGTAATGCACCTAGTTTTGCTGAACCACATTCATATATGTGTCTAATCTTACGAATGTGGTGTGACACACCTCTATAACGCCCCCAGAATACCCCCAGAACAAGCCTTCATGTTAGGCGCATTTGAAAGTGTCGAGTCTTACGAACAATGCGCCTGACAAATTCATTAGGTGCATTAGACATCGTAGCCGGCTCAGATAGGTGCAATGTACTCCAGAAAAGGGGTGAAAAACCCTTTCATGCATGTCTCCCTAGGTCTGTTTCTCCATCTTCCAGAAAAGTGCACACACGCTGAAAAGCATAAGCATAGCCTATTAGTTATAACTTCCATCTAATGCCTTTATTTTTAAGTAGTATTGCTTATGGGATGCAAACAGCTACTTATCAACATCCCAGTCTACAAGACTGCCAATATCTACTCCCCTATACCAGCAGATCGCTCTTAAAAATGGGTCCTACGGAGTCTTCTATATCAGAGACAGTTTGTCGGCCACATGCTGAGGTAATGCGATACTGAGTGGAGTCTTGTCCTAAGGAGACATAGGGAGCTTTGTATCAAATGTTAGAGGTCCCTATTATTTATATATATACTGAGGGACAGGCATCAATAAGCTCTCAATAAGAGCTATGAATTACTGTATTTGCGGTCTGTACTTCGGGTGTACTGCAGCACAGTTGCGCTCCAAAATATGGACCACAAATACACTTTGTGAGCATACCTAATTATAAGAACTGGTGGCATAAGAAGTAACATATGAGCCCAGTAGGTGGAGAGTTAATGATTTTTTTTTAAATTTAAAACCACCCACAGCCACCCGCAGTCTTCCCCATTTGTAACATCACACTATACAGAGTAGTGTGACGTTTCGTTGGTGTAGTGCGATGGGCAGCTACACTATAGCTAGTGCTTGTGCACTAGTCAGCAGGCCGGACGGCTGTTCTATAGGGTATGCAGCGGCAAGGGATGATGTTCTGAACAGGACGTTATCACTCACTGCTATACACATAAAAGTAAAATTAAACATTTAAAACACACAACACACAATACACATCAATCAAGTATATAAATGCAAAAAAGAACTGGACAACCCCTTTAACTTCATAGCTACACTTGACATACACAGAACCAAGTCAGATTTTCAGTTGTGTGGAATAGGTCATTAGAATCCTGACAATAAAAGTGAAGTATTTTTTGTTTCCACGTTTACTATACGTATATACGCCTATTATTTATAGTAGAGCTGGTTTATTTTTGCCTTTGTGAAAATCATAAATTTAGAAAAAGTCATTAATGCTCTCCGCCTACTTGGGTTATTTCTTTGTTTTGTTGTATATTTACCAACCTGAAGACACACAGTGGAGGATTTATACATGGGATAGCTACAGGCACTCCCATGGTTAATCATGCTGACCATATGTTACTTCTTATGCCACCATCTCTTATACTAACTTTTGTACTGTGTGTGTATATATATATCTGTTCGGCCGTGTTCACACTTAATGTCTTTAATGTGGCTTGGTCACCAGATGTTTTTATAAGGCAGTATTCAGATACACCATATCTCCATTTCTTTATTTCTCTCTATCTTTTTATTAAGTTACATAAATCCTAAGAATTCTTAGCAAACAAGAAATAATTTCTATACTTCCAAGAAAAGCAACAACTCAAAAGGTATTTTTAGTGGAGTGGTGGCCAGGCCCGGACTGAGAACCTGCCCGACCGAGCGGATGCCCGGCCGGCCGCAAAGCCGGGACACATGTGGGCCGCACGAACGCGTCTATTTCATTGGGCTGGCACTGCTCACTTTATAGCGTGCTGCCGTGGAGGGAAGCAGCCGCCGCAACAGGCTGCTAAGGCAGTGCCACGCGGGCCGGCACTTTGACATGCGACCACAGCTGAGGCCCTGAGGCTGACACACTTTGGGAATTTTCTCCACAAGTTAATATAACTTATAGAAGCGGGCTGCGGCCACTACAAAGGGCTGCCCACCAGCCAACGTACCTCCCTTGGTGCCCGCCCACCTACGTACCTCCCTTGGCGCCTTGTCTGCCTGCGTACCTCCCTTGGTGCCTGTGTGCCTACGTACCTCCCTTGGTGCCTGCCCGTCCGCCCACGTACCTCCCTTGGTGCCTGTCCGTCCGCCTACTTACCTCCCGTGGTGCCTGCCTGCCCGCCTACTTACCTCCCTTGGTGCCTGCCCACCCCCCACGAACCTCCCTTGGTGCCTGCCTGCCCACCTTTGTGGGCTGCCCGCCCGCCTATGTGGGCTGGTGGGACCTGTGTGCCAGGGCTGCTTTTGAGTCCCAGTCCGGCCCTGGTGGTGGCAAAAGTAGGCTGGGCAACTACAGAAACAGGTAGCAGGGAAGCTCTGGACAGCGTGTACAAATTTATGTCTAAATCCTATTTGGAACCAGGTACCACTAGGTTGGTGAGATATACTGTAGTGTCCCATGAGTTATCCCTGTTAGCTGTTTTGTGATGAAAATAAATGAGTAAATTACAGCTGACAGTCATAGGATCCCATCTACTACTTAGATGTCGTAGTTAACGTGACTGTAACAACTAAAGCATTAGACAGGGGAGTGACACCTCTAGTCACCTGATTAGTCCCCCAGTGATTTGCAAGGTTCCAATCAGTGGGCATGGCAGTCAGGTCCTAATGCAGGTCCCAAGGCCTTACATGTTGCTACTTATATTACACATAAGGTGTACCACAAATGTGCTAACTGTACACTGTACTGCAGTACAGTCAGTGGTGTAGCTACAGGGATCACAGCGGGTCACATAGACCCAGTGATAGAGCAATCACAGCTGCTGCTTGTGTAGTGCAGGCAGTGACTGAGGCTGAACGGCCTGGATACACTGGTCCCGGCCACTTAGGCCGCTTCCTGTGCTAGGCCCTAAGCCTATGCCTAGGCTTGGGACCTAGTAGATGCCTGAACTGGCGTCCCAGAGTGGGTGGTGTGATGACGTCAAGCCGTATTCAACGAGAAGTGTTCGCCAGGGGAACAGGGGAGAGCCAAGGTAATTATTATTATTATTTTATAAAAGGGGGAGGAGGCATACTTACCTATCTATCTCCCTAACTACCACAAGGGCCTCTATCTACCTGCCTACCTACCACAAGTGCCTCTATATATCTACTGTAGGGGTTAGCATCACGAACAGGTAGGCAGCAGGGCTTCAACAGACCGGACAGTGACACAGAAGTAAAGTTCAAATCCAGGCGCTGCCTGGTTTTATTTGCAGGAGAAAACAAAAACACAAAGCCTTAAAGTTCAGGCCAACAACACAAACAAAATGCTGGTTCGGCTGAGCTCTAGCTATACAGAGCGTTCCTCTCTGTCCTGCACCATTAGACAGTCACAGCGTGGTTTCCCTCTTAGCAGCAGAGGTCCACAGGAAGAACACCCACAAGCCTGCAGGCCCAGGCTTTATAGGCCTAATACCAGCCTCACCTGGGGCGTGGGAGTGGCCATCCACCCTGCTCTTTGACCACTCCAGGAAAAGCCGACCCAGACTAAGCGGACTGGAATCGCTATACTAACACTGTCAGTAACATAGTGTTACTGACACCTACAATGTCGGCATTCCTTCACCGAGCCCAGGCCTCTCGGTGACACGCATCGGTCCAGAGGCTTCCTAACGCCAAATAAGACAGAACCCTAGGGGAAAAATACCTTCCCTCTGCGACGTCGCCTGCCACCTTCTCACATACCCTCCCCCTCTGTTCGAGCCTGTGGGGTCGGACACATTTGGCCACCATACAGTGGTTTCGGGAAAGAGCATCAGTATTGCCTTGTAACCTCCCTGCTCTGTGCTCCACTGTAAACTTGAAATTTTGTAAGGTAAGGAACCACCTTGTGACCCTTGCGTTCCTTTCCTTCGCCTGACACATCCAAGTTAAGGGAGAGTGATCCGTGATTAATCGGAAGTGTCGGCCCAACAAGTAATATTTAAGGGACTCGAGGGCCCATTTAATGGCCAAGCACTCTCGTTCGACAATGCTGTAGTTTTTCTCAGCGGGGGTGAGCTTCCTACTTATAGGTGACCGGATGTTCCCTCCGTCTATCTCCTGGGAAAGCACTGCCCCCCAGTCCCACACAGACACATCCGTCTGCACAATAAACTCTTTTTAAATTGGGAGTTACCCAAAGTAACTGGCGTTTCACAAGGCCAACTTTAACACCTGGAACGCCCTCTCTGCCTGGGAGTTCCAAGTGACCATAACGGACTTACTGTGCCTGTCAGACCGTCAAGGTGTCTCATACTAGCGAAGTTCTGAATAAATCGCCGGTAGTAACCCACAATCCCTAGAAAGGCCCTCACCTGCATTTTTGTTGTGGGCTGTGGCCATTCCTGAATGTTTGAACCTTGTTGATTGGGGTTTTAAAATGCCCTGCCAATGACCATATCCCAAGTACCGGGCTTTCCTCCAACCCCAGGGCGCATTTCTTAGGATTCGCTGTTGGGCCCCGCTTCTCTCGGGGAATTAAGCACGGCCTGTACCTTGGGTAGGTGGCTGTCCCAGTCCTCGCTAAATATAATGATGTTGTCCAGGTATGCTGACGCATACCGACGAGGGGGCTTGAGGATAATATCCATCAACCGCTGAAAGGGTTCCCGGAGCCCATGCAAACCCAAAAAGGTAAGCAGATATACTGGTATAGGCCGTCCGGTGTGGCAAAGGCTGTCTTTTCTTTGGCTCGATCATAAGGGGAAACCTGCCAGTAGCCCTTATTAGGTCTAGGGTGGAGAAGTACCTGGGCAGACCTAGCCTCTCAATTAGCTCATCTACCCTGGGCATGGGGTAGGCGTCAAATTTTGGACACTTCGTTAAGCTCCGAAAGTCATTGCAGAAGCGTATAGAGCCATCGGGTTTTGGTATCAGAAACAACTGGGCTGGACCACTCGCTTCTGGACTCCTCAATAACCCCGAGATCCATCATTTTCTGGACTTCCTGGGATATAGCTCGCCTGGGGGCTTCTGGATCCGGTACGGTTTCAACTGAACTTTCACCCCAGGATCCGTTACAATGTCATGTTTGATGACATTCGTACGTCCTGGTAGTTCTGAAAAATTAAAGAATTGCGTTGTACAAACTCCCTGGTCTCCTGTTTCTGGGTCTGGACAGAGATTCTGACACACACACCTCGGGAACGACACTACCCCCGGGGGGCCTTAACCCGCAAGGGGGTTTCGGACCTTCCAGGTTTAGTTACGTGGACATTTTAGTTACCTACCTTTGGAATTTTTTTAGTTTTATCTCCCACCTTTTCTTATTTCATAAGGGCCCTGCCATTTTGCAAGGAACCTATTTTCTAGCGTGGGCACCAACACTAATACCCGATCCCCGCGGTTGAAGTTCCTCACTTTGGCGGACCGTTTAAATAGACCCGCTTTGGGCCCTTGTGCCTGCTGTGGGATGTTCCCTCACAATGGGCATTACGCAGCAATTCGGTCCTGCATTAGGGAGATGTGCTCAATAACACTTCTATGAGGGGTGGACTCGTGCTCCCCAAGTCTCCTTGGCTATATCCAGGAGGCCCCATGGACGTCTACCATAGTCCAACTCAAATGAGGAGAACCCCGTTGACGATTTGTGGGACCTCACGCACAGAAAACATTAGATATGGGCAGCAGAACATCCAAGTCCTCCCATCTTTACTGACCACTCTCTTAAGCATATTTTTTAGTGTTTTGTTGAACCTCTCAACAAGGCCGTCAGTCTGGGGGTGGTATACCGACGTCTGCAAGTGCTTGATGCAAAATAGCTTACACAACTCCTTCAGGGACTTTCGACATAAAGGGAGTTTCTTGGTCTGTAAGGATTTCCTTGGGTATACCCGTAGGGGAAAAAACATCTGAAATAGTTCCCCTTTGCAATACCTTTGGTTTTTGAGGTATTTCGCAAAGGAACTGCCTCTGGGTAACGCGTGGCGTAGGCGAACACCATCAAATCTATTGATAACCCCTGGCGGACTTTACTAGGGGCCCAACCAGATCCATGGCCGCCCTTTCAAAGGGGATCTCTATGATAGGTAACGATCAAGGGGACTGCGGTAAGCGGCATGGAGCGGTTAATTGACACTCTGGCAAGACTCACAGTACCGTTTCACCTCATCATGGATCCCTGGCCAATAAAACGTTTTAGGATGCGCTCCTTGGTTTTTTCTGTTCCTAAGTGACCCCCTACACGTGCTTGTGCGAAAGGTCCAAGACCTTTCTTCGATAGGGCGGGGGTTTCCACCAGCTGTTCCACAACCTCCCCCCGACCTTGTCGACTTGGTACAGCAGCTCTTGGTTAACGGGCCATATGTGGAAAGTCGGTATCGGCCCCTGGGTATTGGGGCTCCCCATCCACCACCTTAACATTTTCTCTGGCCCTCACTAAGGTGGGGTCCTAAGCTGGGCGGTTCCGAAAATATCACGGGAGACCTCCAGGTCAGGCATAGCAGCCTCCTCTTCCTGGTCGTCAGTCTCACCTGTGAGCCCCTCTGGGGGAAAAGTTGTCCCCACTCTCTGGGGTCACCTCAACTGCCTGAAATGAAGCCTCTGGGTCAAAGGGTTTCAGGATAAACCCACAGACACAGCAATATCACGAACAACTTTTGACGTTACTGGATGGTGCCATAAGTCCCAAAATAAGGAAAGTCTCTTCCCAGGATCGCTGTGTGCATAGGGCCCTACCACCCCCACTTCATGGGAGATGACCCCACAAAGGAAATCTCAAGATTTACTACAGCGGTAGTGTACTCCTTGGTGTCCCCATGGACGCATAGCACCCCTATTACGCGCCCATGAGGGATTGGGGTCAATCCAAGCTGGCGTGCACCAGGGTGACCAGGCTCCCGGAGTCCAACAGGGCAGTTTTTGGGGCAGCCATTGACCTTAATGTTACACAGGGTGCTGGCCAGTCTCTGAGGCAGGTCTCTGGGAACACACGGGCCGTGCGAACAGTGACCTCCGCCGGGCTGAGTCACACTCCATGGGCTCTACGGTGAGGGGGCAGTTTGCGGCCACCCTGTCCATGACACCGCCAACATAGTATGCGGCCCCCGATCTCCCGAACTCTGCCCTGGCCTGGGTGTCCATCTGGGCTCCCCTCGGTGCTAAACCCCCCCTTGGGGCACTCCTCACCCCCCTGGGATATGGGACAGTCTTACCCGGGGACTCCGGACGATTTTCTGTTCCCGGGGTTGGAGCGTCCTGGAGGTACCTCCTGTAGCAAGTCCCCCGTAGCCTTATACCTCTCAACGAGGTTTACGAGGTGCTCGGCATCCCTGGGTCCCTTGTCCGACCCAGCGCTGAAACTCAGGAGGTAGGCAGCGGATAAACTTGTCGAGGACCACTTTTTCTACCATCTGGGCTGGCGTAGACTCCTCCGGTTGTAGCCATTTTTTCACCAGGTGGAAAAGGTCGTACATCTGGGGGCGCAAATGGTAGCCGGTCAGAATATGTCCAGTTATGCACTCGACGGGCCCGTACCGTGGTCGTCACCCCCAAGCGGGCCAGAATCTCGCTCTTAACTTAGCGTAGTCCTGAGCATCCTGCTCACCGAGGTCAAAGTATGCTTTCTGGGCTCCCCATTAGAAAGGGCCGCCCCTAACTCGGCCCACTGAGCCACTGGTAACTTTTCTCGCTCTGCTACCCTCTCGAAGACTCGAGATAGGCCCCCAACATTTGTCCGGGGAGCGTCATCTTCTGCATGGACGATTGAACCGCGGCGCGGGTGGCGGGAATCGAACTTTTGGGGTCCTCTGTACACGTGCGCCACCGCCAGGACTTGCTCTGGAGCCTGCTTGTTAATATGTTGCTGCTCTTGAAGGGCGAGGCAGTTAGCCTCTATCAGCAGGGGATTGGGTCTCCGCCTGGGCTCTCATAGCCTCGTCATGCACCTTTTGTTTGATTTGCAGTCATTAACTGTAGGCTGCTGTTAGCCTGGATCAGCTGCTTCAGAAGTTTGTCCATTTTGGTCGTCCCCCTGCCCTTTCTCGGCCTTCGCACCCTTTTCAGGATTTGTTGCCCGTAGCAAAAGGGTTTTGCGTAACTGCAGCCAATGTCCTTTAAATAACGTGTATGTCCCTTTAAGTCTGTATGCCTGCATCCCCCACCTTGTTGGGGTTAGCATCACGAACAGGTAGGCAGCAGGGCTTCAACAACTGGACAGTGACACAGAAGTAAAGTTCAAATCCAGGCGCTGCCTGGTTTTATTTGCAGGGGAAAACAAAAACACAAAGCCTTAAAGTTCAGGCCAACAACCAAACAAAATGCTGGCTCGGCTGAGCTCTAGCTATCAGGCGTTCCCTCTCTGTCCTGCACCATTAGACGGTCACAGATGGTTTCCCTCTTAGCACAGAGGCCACAGAAGAACACCCACAACCTGCGGCCCAGCTTATAGCCTATACCGCCTCACCTGGGCGTGGGAAGGGCCACCCACCCTGCTCTTGACCACTCCAGGAAAGCCCCGACTAACGATGGAACCGCTAAATAACACTGTGTCGTAAAATAGGTTACTGACACCCACAATTCGCCTCCTTCACCGAAACCAGGCCTCTCGGTGACCGCATCGTCCAGGCTTCCTATGCCACATAAGAAGAACCCTAGGAAAAAATAACTTCCTCGCGAAGTCGCCTCACCTCTCAACACCTACATACTATAATGGCCTATCACCCCCTACCTAAACAAGGGTCTGTCACCTGCCTACCGCAAATGGGCCCTATCTCACTCCCTAACTGCCCCAAGGCCCCTATCTACCTGCCTACCTATCACAAGGGCCCCTATATACCTACCTACCTTCCATAAGTGGCCCAAACTACCTGCCTACTTACCATAATTGGCCATATCTACCTGTTTTTCTACCATAAGGGGCCCTATTTACCTGCCTACCTACTAGAAGGGGCCCTATCTACCCACCTACCTACTAGAAGGGGCCCTATCTACCTACCCACTAGAAGGGGCCCTATTTATCTCCCTACCTACTAGGGGACACTATCTATCGGCCTGCCTACTAGAAGAGGCCCTATCTACCTGTCTACTATAGGGGGCATCTGCCTACCAACTAGACGGGGCCCCATCTACTTACCTATCTACTAGAGGGGGCCCTATCTACTCACCTATCTACTTTACATACTTAATAGGAAGAGTCTATCCACTTATCTC
Organism: Phyllomedusa bahiana; assembly: GCA_025379985.1. NCBI lineage: Eukaryota > Metazoa > Chordata > Amphibia > Anura > Hylidae > Phyllomedusa > Phyllomedusa bahiana. Next base: position 19,974 of record JAODAL010020879.1, on the reverse strand, counting down.
ACTTACCTCTTTAGGGTCTAATCTACCTGAATGGAGCGTTTACCTATCTGCCTGTCTAATTTGATGGGGTGGGTGATGGGGAGCTGCTTACTATATGGGATGTGTTCCTACCTACTGGTGGCACAAATGAGGGCCCTATAGTTGGTTGAGGGATCTTTCATTGTTTGGAGTCTAACATGTTTGTATGGTAAATACTGCAGGGTCGAGTTGTGGCTGGGAGAAGACATCATGATGTCTGGACCAGATGAAGAAAGTAAAAAGTGAACGACTCTCATCACCTGTGAGTCCCTAAATGTAACTGCCCTGCAATCACTTATACAGCTGCAGACCCTGTGTACACTAAATCTACCACTATATGGTCACTGTATGGTGGTAATAGTAGTCTTAGTGTAGCGGTTTATAGCCAGTAACAGTACGATGGTTTTATTCAGTCTCTTTATGGTGGTGAAATGTGGTCATGATGTGGTGGTATTATTACGTGCTTGTATATTGTTGTTATTAGTATTATTGGTCTTGGTATATTGATTTGGTCAGTAACATTATGATGGTATTAGTTACTATATAGTATGTGTGGTATTATTTTTTTTTTCTTGTATATTATTGTTATTGGTAATATTGGTCTTGGTACATTGGTTTGGTGAGTTATAGTATGCCGGTATTAGTCCCTATATGGTAGAGATATGTGTGGTATTATTTGGTTCTTGTATATTATTATTGTTATTGGTAATATTGGTCTTGGCACATGAGTTTGGTTAGTAACAGTCTAATGGCATATAGTAGTGATAATGTGGTCCTTGTACTGACACCCACAGAATACAGATACATTACAAATAAACTGTTCAGCATAAACTCCAACAAAACCTAAACCCATAAAACAAAAGGCACAATTGCATTTTTTTCCTGTTCAACCAACAACATTTTTTAGGGGCCGGGCAAGAGGAAACAGACACTCTGGCTGTATAACTTGTTTCTCTTTTGTCCAATTTGAAATGAATTTTCTTCTATTAGACAATCCCTTTAAGTAGAAATAATTTTCGCCAGCACGCTACACCGCAGACATCCATCATGTCAAGTAGGGAACCTGTTGTTGAAAAGTATTGTTCAATGGACAGTGTTTGGTTTAGGGGGGCCCAAAGCTGACGTTTTGCTCCCGACCCCATGAGTCTTTCGCTACACCCCTGAGTACAGAGACTCTAAAGTTAGGGGGGAAAAATGTGACTGGAGTTTTAAAATTATTAAAAAAAATAATAATTTTATTAATAATGTCTAACACTTAGACAATGTAAACTGAGACTAGACAGTTTGAAATGCGCCATATTTATCATAGTACTGATAAATCTGGCACAACAAGTGTAAGTTTAATTCTTTTATTAGTTGGCTTACTTTATATTAATAATTGCGGCAAAATTTTGGCACACAGAGCTGCACACTAAACTGTGCCCCTTTTAGGGCTTGTTCACATGACGTTTTTGATCCTTTTTACGGATCCGTTTTTGATACTTTATTTGGATCCGTATTGTATGCTTTTTCACTTGCGTTTTACGGATCCGCTTTCCGGATACGTTTTGAAGAGCAAAAATCTCTCTCCTCTCTCTCACTCTCTCTCTTCCTCTCTCTCTCCACCTTCCCCAAGCAGCAATTCACCTGCCCCCAGCAGCACCTCACCTCCCCAGCCAGCCTTCCATCCATCCCCCTGCAGCACCTCACCTCCCCAGCCCTCCATCCCTCCCCCCTGCAGCACCTCACCTCCCCAGCCATCCATCCATCCCCCTGCAGCACCTCACCTCTCCAGCCGCTGATCTCCCGTCCGTCCAGCCGCCGCCGCTCGCCGCCGATCCCCCGTCCGGCCGCCAACTGCGCTTTTTTACGTGCATCCGCTTATCAAGATGCAAAGCGTCAGCTGATTACGTACCTGGAGTAGTGAGCGCTTTTGGACAGGTGCCAAAAGCGGACTCCATTATCATCCAATGGGCTTTTCACTATGCGTAAGCCCTCAATAGAGAATTTGACATGTCATTCTTAAAGCAGATGCGAAAAGCGCAGTGCAGGAGAGCTCTCCATAGCGCATCGCCGATCTCCCTTGTGAACAGCGATGCGCTTTGCCATTAAACTCAATGTTAATCACACTGACAATTGTTAGATCCGTTTTGCGGATCTGTAAAACGGATCACAAAAACGTTGTGTGATCATGCCCTTACACTTACCAAGAACACACCCCTTTTGCTGGACAAGTGGAGAAGTGTCTAGAAACTGTCCCAAACCTATAAAAAATGTGTTATAAGGCAAGTACGCCAGTATTCTGGCACAAATTCTGGTGCTATTTCTATAATAAATGGGGTCGGAAACCAGATTGTAGTGTGTCAAGAAGAGAGTTGGAGGAGAGGTGGGAGGACAGCTGAAGATAGACGTGCTGCTCGAGGAGTTTTGGAAGCAAAAGGGAGGCAGTGAGATGTGCGATAGTTGGACAAGAGTAGGGTTCAAAGGGTTGTTTATATTAAGAATTGTTGTGGAAAGTAGCATGTTTAAGGTCGTAAGGGAGATGCCAGAGTTAGCGAAGGTGAAGAGAAGGGTGAGGGCTGGGATTATAGAAGCCTAAGGTATCTGGGATGAGGTCGGGATGGCATGTGTGGTCAAGACTACAGGTTGAGGTAGGATTTGGACAGTAGATGAGAAAGGTTGTCATGAGTGACAGTGGGACAGGTTAAGGGGAAACGTTTGGCAAGAGTAGAGAGGGTGCGTTGTGGACTAGGCGGGGCCTAAGCTATTCTCTGATGTTGGTTGATCTTCTTGGAGGAAGTGAATGTCAAAGTCGTCTGCTACGAAAGGATGGCTGTGTGAGGAGTGCTGGTGTGCGTAGGAGAGAGTTGAAGGTTTTATAATAGTCTAGTGGTTGTGGGAACAGGGAGTGATTATGAGGCATGTGGGAGAAATAGTCCTGAGTTTTGCTTGGACTGTGAAGTGCAGATATAAATGTATGTAGTGATTTGTTTGAGTATTAGCCAAAGTCATCGGTGAGCAATGCTGTCTTCCAGCGGCGATCTGCAATATCTGGAAGCACGTCCTCAGTTGTTGTTCGTGGAGTCTGTGGTGCCATGGATGTCTTGTTTGAACTTGTGCGGGTTCTGTTGTGTGTGATGAGTGAAGCGACTGAGTCAGAAGGGTGGTGGGATTGTTGAGGTTGATAGAAAGAGTGCGTGATGCGCTGCGTTCCTGGGTCATTAAATGTAGGATATGGGTTGAAAGAGGTGCACAAGATAGTACAAGCAGGAGAGAGATGGTGTGAGGCCTTGGAGAGGTTCCTGCGGGTCATACTGATATGAGACAGGAGGGAGCAGGAGGTTGGAGAAGGTCATATGCCGGTTGTGGGTCAGATAAGGGTGGGTGGAGTTTGAGAAGTCAGATAGGGGACAAGGCGGGTGAAGATGAGGTACAGTGTTGTCCATCTTATGAGTAGAGTGGCTCCCTGAAGTCCACGAGAGGGAGAGGTCGAAGGAGAGTCGGAGAGGCCAATGGAGTTTGTCTTAGGAACAGAGTGGGTGTCATGTCAACTGGGATATTGAAGTCTCCCAAGATTATAGTGGGGTGTCGGTGGAAAGAAAGTGAGAGAATGCCATAAGAAAGTGGTCGAGAAAGTTTCTGACAGGGCCTGGTGGTCGAGGTATTAACAGTCCCTTGGAGTTGGAGGGGGTGTAATGAGGACATAGTGCACCTCAAAGAGGAGAGTGTGATGTAAGGACAGAGTGGAGTGGAGACAAAGGAACAGGTGTCAGACAGGAGGAGCCCACACCTCCGCCATCGCTTTGTTACCAGGGCGAGGAGTGTGGGAAAGTTGTGAGCCGCAAAGAGATAGAGCGGCAGGGGAAGACAGTGTCAGAGGGGGTCAGCCAGGTTTCAGTCAGACCAAGAAGAGTAAGTTGCGTGAGATAACAATTCATATGTATGTAGGGAAAGTTTATTACATACAGACCGTGCATTCCATGAGAGCTCCAATGAGAGGATTATGGGGAGCAGGGATTAGAGGGATGCGTTTCAAGTTGAAGTGTTAACGGAGTTTGTAGTGGGGAAATCTGTTCAAAGAGGCATAGACGATGGTGGGAATGTGGCTGGGGGGGCCCAGGTTGGGGGAATATGTCCCCAGAAGCCAGAAATGAGCAGTGAGAGGGTGAGCAGGAGTGGAGTAGGAAAGACTTGTAGTTTTGTAGGGTTTGTTTGGAGGGCAATAACAGTGGGGAAGAGGTTGTGGCACTGTCAGGTAAGAGAGTAGAAGCATGGGGGAGAAATTGTAGAGCTCATTAATCCAGCGAGTGAGTTTGGTGATAAGCAATAAGTTGAGGAGAGTAGAGATTCCGATAATGGGGAAAGAAAAGAGCATAGTGTTAGACAGGTTGGGCAGCTATAGTGAAAGAGAGTTATATGTTACCTTGCAATCCTTGTTCATCCAGGTTTTAATTCTGGGATTAATTCCACTTCGCTGGCCGACACTTGGAGCAGGCACAAGAAGGAATGCAGTGATTTTGTCATCTGCCTCCCAAAAAACTGGTGTTACACTTATCAAATAGCCTTGTTCCCCCAAAAAATGATACCAAATAAAAACGTATACTCAATCCCGCAAAAAACAAGCCATGTACATAGCTCCGTACACAGAAAAATAAAAAACACTACAAGGATACCAGGATTGCTGTATTTTATTCAAAACGCCTCACAAAAACCTTAATAAAAAGTGAACAAAGCGTCATATGAACTCCATAATGGTACCAATAAAAGCATCAATTCACGCCTGCAAAAAAAGCCCCTACACAGCTCAGCACAGAGGCAAAATAAAAAGTTATGGCTGTCCAGAATATGGATAGACATAAAAACGCAATTTTATAGACATATTCTATTGTGTATAAGAATATAACATGAAAAAACTGATTTAAATTTATATCATTGTAATTGTACCGCGACCACATAGTACAGTTTATCCTGTCAAATACACTGCACGGTCGAACGCTGTAAAATTTGAAACCCAAAAAATCAATAACATAACTCGTTTTTCCCACCCTATTCATAGCCCCATCTAAAAAAAACGATGAACCCTGTGCGCTCAAAATGCCCAATACATCCATAAGATGAATCCCTTGAGGGTGTAGAATCCAAAATGGGGCCGACTTCTGGAAATTTTTCACTCTGTTCTGGTACTTTGGGGGCTTGAGCAAATGCGACAAGGCCCCACCAAAATCTGCGGTTCCAAAATCCAATAGCGCTCCCATCCTGTACGCCCAGCCATGTCGCCCAAACAGCAGTTAACACCAAATGTAAGGTATTGCCATGAACTTGGAGAGAAATTGCATAACAAAAATATGGGGTGCTTTTTTTTCCAGATTCCTTGTAAGTATATGAAACATTTTAAGCAAAAATTGCAGATTTGCTGTAAAAAATAGAATTTTTAATTTTCACAGCCTAATGCATAAAAAAATTGTGAATCACCTTTTGGGTTCGATAAATCTCATTGCACCCCTGGATATATGTCATTACTGGGTGTCGTTTCCAACATGGGTACTTTTTAGGGGGTGTTTAATTAAGTTTTAGGCACCTTAGAGTTCCGCAAACATGAAATGGCGAAATGGCGACAAATAAAATCGTATTGAAAATGAACACCCAGAGTTCCAGTAGGTGCTCCTCCTATTCTGAGGTTTGTGGTTGAGCCAAATAATGCACTAGGGCTACATATGGGATATCTCTAAAAACGGCAGACTTGGGGGAATTAATATTAAGTTGCATTTACCTGGTCACATTTACCGTATTGTAGTGAATAATAGATAAATATTGAAAAATCTGCAAAAAAAGTGAAATTTTGAAATTTCACATCCACTTTGCTTTAAATTCTGTGAAATACCTAAAGGGTCAACAAACTTTCTAAACACTGTTGTAAATACTTTAAGGGGTCTAGTTTCTTAGATGGAGTGATTTATGGGGGTATCTAACATGCAGGCCCCTCAAAGCCACGTCAACACTAGACTGGTTCCTAAAAAAATGTATATTGCAAATTTTCTTGAAAATGTGAGAAATTACTACTAATTTTCTAAGCCCCCTAATGTTGTAAAAAAAAAAAAAAAAGAAAATTTAAAAAATGATGCCAACCTATAGTAGATGCTAGTTATAACGTATTTTGTGGTGAATAATTAACTGTCTTGCACCCAGAAGTTTTGGAACAAACAAGGATTGTATGGACCAAAATTTCTTACTAACTTAAAGCACAATGTGTCACGAGAAAACAATCTCAGAATCACATGGATAGGTAAAAGTGTCAAAAAGTTATTCCCAAATAAAGTGACACATGCCAGATTTCAAATTTTTTTAAATCTAGGCTGGTGCATTAGAACCGTAGTGAAGCTAAATATTTGTAGCTTCGCTACGGCATTTCTGGGCGCATTACAGCTGGAACAGGTATACCACTTTCACAGTCGCCTGAGCACTAGAATGCTCCTATGGGAAAAAAAAACTGGGAGAATAGCTTGTTGAGAAAGATCTAGGCGATTACAGAACAGCATGCAATGTCAATCAGCTGCTTCTAAGGCTAGCAGGATATTGATGTGCATTAAAAGAGGTATGGACTTGTGGGACAGGGATGTAATGTTACCACTGTATAAAGCTTTGGTGCGACCTCACTTGGAATATGCTCTTGAGTTCTGGACTCCAGTTTATAGAAAGGATGTAGGGGAGCTAGAGAGAGTGCAAAGACGAGCAACCAAACTTATAAGGGGAATGGAGCATCTTAGTTATGAGGAGAAGTAAAAAGAATTAAACTCACTTAGTCTTGAGAAAAAATGGCTCCGGGGAGACATGACTAACCCCTTAACGACCCTGGATGTATATGTCTCAGGGTGGTTAAGGGGCTATTTAGCAGGATCACGGTGCGATACCACTACATTGCAGTCGGGCGCCAGCTGCTAGTTGTAGCTAAAACCCGGCGGTTACTGCACGGGATGGTGTCGGCACCATCTTGTGCTGTTTAACCCTTAAGATGCCGCGGCAAACATGGCCATTGCATCTAAATGAATGAGACACTGTGCACCTTACTCCACTTAGGCCCCTGCAGTGAAATTGGGGGGTTCCGATCGGTTAACATGGTCCCAGGAAGGAAGTAGTAAAAACGCTATCTTTGTACACCCTAATGCATAAACAATCGCATCCCACTCAAAGTTACAGTGGAAAAAAATTTTTAATGTGTAAAAATATAATGAAAGTTCAAATCACCCCCATTTTGCCATTTTACAAATAAAAAAATTAAAATAATAAAAAGTTGCACATATTTGGTATCGCTGCGTCTGAAAAAGCCTGATCTGTTAAAATATAACATCATTTATCCTGTACGCTGCATTTTTTTGTTAATTTTACGTCCTCTAAAAATTGGAATAAAATTGATCAAAAAAGTCGCATGTATTCCAAACTGGTACCAATAAAAAGTACACTTCAGCCCGCAAAAAATGCCCCTCACTCAAGCCCATAGTTTTTAGTATCAAAAAGTTATTGGTCGCAGAAAATGGTACTAGGGCGCAAATTTAAGAAATGTTTGGATTTTTTTTTACCGTACCAAAACATAGCAAAAACCTTACATGTTTGGTGTTGCTGGAATCATATCAATCTGCAGAATACAGGGAACAGATCATTTATACCAGAGAGTGAACGCCCTAAAAAAACCCCACAAATATGGCTCAAGTACTTTTTTTCACATTTTGACCCACTTGGAATTTTTTTGCAGTTTCCCAGTGTATTCTATGGTAATATAAATAACACCATTAGAAAGTATGTCTTGTCCCGCAAAATAAAAAACCTCATATGTCTATGGAGATTGTCAGGAAAAGCCTGCGTCCACTCGAGGGTCGATGGCCTGACTTGGGGTGTGCTCCCTCTAAATGTACGCAAGGTCAGCTGGATACAGTTTCACAGTGTACCCGTATCCACACGGGCACAGGAAAACCCAGGATGTGTGTGAGGATACCCCACTTGCCCCAAAACCCTGAACGTCTGGGAGAGATCTGTTTACCCACACTGGTGAAACCGAACTCTGCCAGCCCAGTATGCTGCCACCAATTCCTCGTTAGTTATAAGACCGGTCCGTTACAGACTTATAACAAGGCCAGGAACCAACCCAGGTAGCAATATATTAGAGGCTGAGAAAAACAGACACGTAAGATCGGCGATCAAAACAACAGACCAGCCTTGTGAGTGAACTAGACAAACAATACATACATAGGGGTATACTATAAAGATATTGGTCAGAGGTGCAAATACGGATATACAGTAGTTACAAAGAGACAGCAAAATGTGTCTATTAGGTTGGCTTGTGCTGGCATATAAAGGGATGAATGCAGCCTGCTGATTCTGGATGCTCCCAGTATGCTCGGCGTAACCCCGTCCCAATGGAGACGACCCTTAGGCTATGTCTACACTGCAGTGGACAAAAAACGACCTGAAAACGAATTACTAAAAAACGTTCATGAAACTTAGTTTTCTGTCCACTGCCTGTCAACAGCAGCTGAAAAAACGTCCGTTTTTTGGTGCGTTTTTCGTTTTTTCTGCTCTTTCGTTTTTTGGAGTGACTTTGCTCCGCTTTTTAATGTATGCACAAATTAAGCCATTGGATGAAAGCTAAAACCCTACGGGTGGATTTAACATGTTAAGTAGTCACTTCCGTTAGATCACTGTAGCCATTATGAGCACATTGTCTTTTGTGTGCTACTGCTTTATTAAATTTTGCGCCAGATTCTTGCACCAAAATCACAAAAAACCCACATTATTTTTTCCATACAGCAAGATAAACTGTATTAGCGTCAAATCTGTAAAGAAAAGGATTTTGGGCGCCAAAATCCCAAAAATGCATTATTGCACCAAATTCCATTAAAAAAAATATTTTTAGTGTCGGAAGCGTGATCAGTTTATTAGTGCCCAAATTTTTCAAAAAAACGGATTCTGCCGCCGAAATCCGTAAAAAATGTATTTATTTGCGTCAAAAGCTAGATCACTGTATTAGCGCCAAAATCTGTAAAGATATGGATTTTAGCCCCAAAAGCCATAAAAAAAAAAAGATTCTGGCGCCAAAATCCGTAAAAAGACGGATTTTTTGGTGTCAGAGGCGAGATAACGGTATTAGCGGCAAAATCTGTAAAAAAATTATTTTAGTGCCAAAAAACGTAAAAAAACGGATTCTGGCGCCAAAATCCGTAAAAAACTTATTCTGGCGCCAAAATCCGTAAAAAACTTTTTTCGCATCGGGTAGCAAGAAAACTTCAATTAACGCCAAAAATATGTTTAGAAAAAGGATTTTTAGCATCAAAATCGTAAAAAAAAAAAAAAAAAAAAAAGATTCTGCGCCAAAATCTAAAACGTAAAAAAAACGTATTTTCAGCGAAAAAAATATGAATTGCGCAAAAAACGTTAGTGACCAAAGCATGATCATTTTATTACAATAGTTACAAAAAAGGTCACATCAGACATTGTATGCAAAATTTGATAATGTATAACCTTTTTTTACCACCCATTATAGGGGGGAAACTTGGTCTCCGGGGAGGGTTTTCATTGAAAAATCGCGGCAAAAAACGGCGCGAAAACGCGCCAAAAAACACACCAAAAGACGTCCAGCGCTTTCCATAGACTCCTGTAGTAAATTTTCTGCCCGGCTCTTGCGTTTTTTAGAACATGTTGCAAAATACGACCAGTAAAAAAACGAGCAGATAAAAGAAGCTCATGTGACAGCAGGACGTTTTTACAATAGAAGTCTATGGGAGATGATTACAGTCGTTTTTCCAGCGTTTTTAGAAAACGAAAAACGCTGAAAAAACTGACGTTTTTCTGTGCATTGTAGACAGAGCCTTAGCCCAGTTGGGCTTCGACTTGTAATTGTACTGGGACATCCCACATCACACCCTCTTCACACCCCCTGTCACACAATCTCACGCTCCTGGGACGGTCTACACTCTCCTTCTTCCCGGGCCATGCTGTTTTTGGCTTTGGACACAAAACGGATCATATTGCAGTAAGGCAATGCCGCAGCTTTGTGCCTCTGGCACTGTCAGAATCGGGTGGGCGCAAGCTACGACTGCCTGATGAAGCCGAGCACATGTATTGCCGAAACTCGTTTCTTTTTACAGACTTATTCAAAAGGTCTGACTTATTTTATAGTTTAATCAGTGGTTATACTATAATTATTTAATAAAAAGATAAATTCTATTTGGGATTATATTCCCTTAAATTTTTATTCGGGCACTGCCATTGCTACTATTATTTGAAAGCGTAGACCCTGCTATCTCCTTAAATTTTCTTTTGCCACACAAAAGTAAAATTTATTTGCATATTCTGACATCGAGGACTCAAGGTACCGCGTCCAAGATTTGAGGAGTCGGGACCAGCTGCTTACTATATGCCTGAATACAACTACTGTAAGGTGAGATTCTCACTTATATACCGTACTCATCCTAAAAAAAAAAAAATTTACGTTGTCTGCACTAGGAGTGCGCCTTGGCCTCTTTTGTTTTTATATTTTCCAGTACCAATTTTTCCATACAATTATTTTAGTTTCATTTTTTCTGTTAAAAAAATAAATTAAAAACTGTGAAAAAACAGATTATTTTTTTTTTACTGTTTTCCTTTGTATAAAAAAAAGAATCCCTTTCTATGTTTTCTTCAGGCTATGTCTACACTGTAGTGGACAAAAAAACGACCTGAAAACGAATTACTAAAAACATTCATGAAACTGAGTTTTCTGATCACTGCCTGTCAAAAGCAGTTGAAAAAAGGGCCGTTTTTAGCCGCGATTTGCGTTTTTTGGCGCATTTTTTACAAGCGTTTTTTGCTCGTCTTTAAGGCCATGTTCACACGGCTTAATTGCGGGACGTAATTACGTCCCGCAATTACGCCGTTGTGGAACGGGGGCGGGGGGGAGCGGGGAGTAGCGGTGGGGCGGCACTTCGCCGGCCCATAGACAATCACTGCTAGCGGCGCGTATACGCGCTTTGAAAGTGACATGTCAATTATCTCCCGGGAGAGAGAAGTAATCCATAGTTCTCTATGAGAAATGTGAATTCGTAAGAATGGGCCGTTTTTCGGCCGTTAATTGGCGCACTTCAGCGCGTAATTACGGACCGAAATACGGCCCATTTTAAGCCGTGTGAACATGGCCTAAGCCTGTTTTTTAATGTATGCATAAATTAAGCCATTGGATGTAACTCCGCCCTACAAAAGGGGATAAAAAGCACATCATTGCATTTATATGTGATCTTGTAGTCGTTTTATGGATTTGGCGCTAATAAAGTTATCTTGCGTTTGTCGCCATAAATAAGTTTCTTTTAAAGATTTTGGCGCCGCAGTGCGTTTTTCTACGGATTTGGCCGCTAAAATCCTTCTCAACATATTTTGCCGCTAATAAAGTTATCTCGCTTCTGACGCCAAAAATACGTTTTTTTACGGATTTTGGCGCCAAAATACGTTTTTTGATGGATTTTGGGGCTAAAATCCATATCTTCACAGATTTTGACGCTAATAAAGCGATCTAGCTTTTGCCGCAAAAAAAATAAGTTTTTTATGGTTTTTTGGCGCCAGATTACGTTTTTTTACAGATTTTGGCGCTAAAATACTTTTCTTAACATATTTTGGCGCTAATAAAGTTAAGAAAAGGATTTTAGTACCAAAATCCGTAAAAAAAAACGGATTCTGGAGCTAAAATCCATAAAAAAAAGTATTTTTTGCGTCAGAAGCGAGAACTTTATTAGCGCCAAAATCTGCAAATAAAAGTATTTTAGTGCCAAAATCTGTAAAAAAGCGGATTCTTGCGCCAAAATCCATTTAAAAAAACGTACTTTTTACGTCAGGAGCGAGATAACTTTATTAGCGCCAAAATATGTCAAGAAAAGTATTTTAGCACCAAAATCCTTAAAAAAAACGGATTCTGGCGGCAAAATCCGTAAAAAAAAGTATTTTTTGCGTCAGAAGCGAGATATGTGAAAAAAAATGGATTCTAGCGGCAAACCCGTAAAAAAAAAAACGGATTCAGGCGCCAAAATCCGTTAAAAAAAAAAAAACGGATTCTGGCGCCAAAATCCTTAAAAAAAACGGATTCTGGCGCCAAAATCCGTAAAAAAAAATGGTTCTGGCGCCAAAATCCGTAAAAAAAAAACCTGTTTCTGGCGACAAAATCCGTAAAAAGAAAAACCTGTTTCTGGCGACAAAATCCGTAAAAAGAAACTGATTCTGGCGCCAAAATCCGTTAAAAAAACGTATTTCTAGAATCGAAGCGAGATAACTTTATTAGCGCCAAATGTTAAAAAAAGATTTTAGCACCAAAAATCTGCAAAAAAAAGGATTTTTAGAGAAAAATTTATGAATTGCGCAAATATCATTAGCGACCAAAGCATGATCATTTTATTACAAAAGGTACAAAAAAGGACACATCAGACCCTTGTATGCAAGTTTGATAAGGTATAACACCCACTATAGGTTGGACTTGGGTCTCCTGGGAGGGTTTTCATTGAAAAATCGCGGCAAAAAACACCGCAAAACGCGGCAAAAGAAGTCCGGCGCTTTACATAGACTCCTGTAGTAAATTTTCTGCCCGGCTCTGGCGTTCTTTAGAATATGTTGCAAAAGACGAGCAGTAAAAAAAACGAGCAGCAAAAAGAAGCTCAGTGTAGACAGCAGGACATTTTACGATAGAGTCTATGGGAAATGTTTTCAGTCGTTTTTCCAGCGTTTTTAGAAAACGAAAAATGTTGAAAAAAACGGACGTTTTTCTGTGCAGTGTAGACATAGCTTTAGGGCATGTACCCACGGCACGGGTTTTCTACCGGTTTTTCAGCCGGTGTGCGGTTTTTTAGACCACCTGAAAAACCGGCCGAAAATGAGCACAATTGTGATCTATGAAAAACCCGTCCCGCAGCCCCCACTGCACGGTTTTACCGCCCCGGGCGCACAAAAAAACATGAGCGTTCATTCTTTTTGTCCGGGTTTCCGGAAGGAATATGAACACCTCAATGGGAGGGGGAAGGGCTTTTTTCCGCTCATCGCGGAGAAAAGCCGCCCCCCCTGCGGCCATGGGGACGGCCACAAAACCGGACAAATACCTGCCGGGTAAACCGACCGGTATTTGTCCACTGCTGTGTGAACGCACCCTTTCTGTTAGAGTAGTGGGACTGTGGAACTCTCTGCAAGAGGAAATTGTCATGGTGAATTCAATAACAGAGTTCAAAAAGGGTCTGGATGCATTGCTGGAGCGTAATAATATAACAAGTTATAGTGACTAGGATTCTGGAGAAGGGGGCGTTGATCCAGGGATTTATTCTGATCCCAGATTGGAGTCAGGAAGGGAAGGAAATTTGTAATATGTAGTCCACAAGGCTACACAATGGCTTAAAACTTCTCATTAAAGGGGTATTCTCGTTTCACCATTTGGCAGCTGTTTATATTGGTTGCTAAGCAGAGCATGTGAAATGGAGGGGCATGTTTCTCCTCCCAGCAGGGCATATCTTTTCTCTCTGCAGACACGCCCCAAAATGTGCACGGGGGGAAGGGAAAGATTCTCAGCTGTCATTGGAAGTGAAAAGCTAAGTGTAACTCCATAGTGTACATCTACATTTCTCGCGCTCTCTACATACTTCGTAACTAGAATGAGAATTTGACATTCACGACTCTGTTTGTGTTTACATGGGACTGCACATGATCTCTCTCTCTGCTGCAGGACCTCTGATCGCTGTCAGTGAAAAAGCTCACCCCGCACGCATACGTCGCACCGACCACTGCTTGCTGTCAGTGAAATCTCTATTCCCGCACGCTGCACGCATGTCGCACCTACCACTGCTTGCTGTCAGTGAAATCTCTCTCCCCGCTCACATACGTTGCACCTACCACTGCTTGCTGTCAGTGAAATCTCTCTCCCTGCATGCATACATCACACCTACCACTGCTTGCTGTCAATGAAATCTCTCTCCCCGCATGCATACGTCGCACCTACCACTTATTGCTGTCAGTAAGATCTCTCTCCCCGCACGCATACGTCGCACTTACCACTGCTTGCTGTCAGTGAAATCTCTCTCCCTGCATGCATACGTCGCACCTACCACTTATTGCTGTCAGTAAAATCTCTCTCCCCGCACGCGACGTCGCACTTACCACTGCTTGCTGTCAGTGAAATCTCTTTCCCCGCACGCATACGTCGCACCTACCACTGCTTGCAGTCAGGGACATCTCTCTCCCCGCACGCAGATGTTGCACCTATTACTGCTTGCTGTCAGAGTTTTCTCTCTCTCGATCTCTCGTCTCCCTGCACGCTCCTGCCTGCATCTCCCTCGGACTCCCGATCACGACCGGGACATGGGCGTAACCCAACCGGAGCTTTCACTTCATTCCCAAACACTAACCAAACAGGCTGTTCTCTTAAAACATAGCACTTTGCTTATGGCAACCAAGGACGTACATGCTTACATTTTTGGTCCCCTCATTTTCAACTATGAACTTCATAGCGAGAAATCCCCTTTAACTTAGGTAAACAAAGTTTCTGTGCTAGAGATAAGATCCAGCAGGGCGTGACTCATCATGGTCACACTAACTGATGGCAACTTGGAGCAATCATATAAGAGAGAAAGCAGAGGTGGTCGGTAACCTTGACAAACTTGTGTACAATAGCAGTAGATGAAATCTTCTTTATCTCCTTTACAAAGCAAAATCAAAACAGCAATGTATTTGGTAATAGTTTTCCTTTACCTACATGTTAAAAGCTAATCACTGTAGTAAGAAACCCCTTTAAGGAATAAGCCAATGTATGTAACTGCTTGAATTTACCCTACAAAATGAAGTATTTTTGTATGTGAGACTACATTTTTTTGGATTGATTTCCAAAAAAACTGATCTATACAGAAAAAGATTAAATGGGGATTATAGTGTCTAGTTTTTAACCGTGAAGTTAACTTTTTTTCAAATCATGGGTTTTAATGGAAAAGAGGTTGAATGGATGTGGGGAAAGCATTTAAAGACGGATCTAGTGTAAGGTTGGAGTCATCAATGACAAACAGGTGCCTTGTTTGTGCAGGTCCATAGCTTTGAATAGATGTGGAAAAAAGTGGAATTAGTTTTCGCTGACAACATAACAGGACACTAGAGTTACATCAACTTGGAATAGAGAGCCATACACTAGTAAGTATCTGGTGGTGTGGTCTGCAATTTCTTTATTGTAGATGCAGAGGAGTTTTATCTGAAAGTTATTACCACTTCACTTCTTTATTCGGGTATGCAGGCTTTGTAGAGGGCTGGAGAATGTGTTTTAAGGAGCCTAGGGCATGAGGTAGGAGGCCTAGTTTCCTGTAGAGAGATAATATCATCTTGACATGATTTATAATAGTGAAAGCTTCAGACCGTTTGTTGAAAGAATTAAAACCTTGTACATTGTGGGATAACAATTTCAGCTGTGGGCTAGCCATAGGTTGTAACATACAGTATGAGGGAACTAAGTAAAATAAAAATGTATGTCCCCAAAACAGTAGGTAGGGTAGGGAAAGAAAGAAAAATAGAGCAAAAAAGAGGTAGGGAGAAGAAAGACATGACAAAAAGACAAGATGCAGAGAAGAGAAAGAAGAGAAATTGAAAAAGGAAGAGTAAAGCCTTAGAAATAAGGCAGTAAGGCGGCATGTATGAACGGGGCTGCGCCAGTCTGGCGTCTTTTCAGCCGACATCTAGTGCAGCCCTGTTCACTATAGTTTTAAATCTCCCATAAGCCATAAGCCAATATCAGGTGAATTACAGATCGCCCGCGGCACTTTGTAATGCGCCTGATTTCGGGAGGCATGCAGGAGGTGGAGCACACTAGAACCGTACAAAGCTATAGATTTATAGCTTCAGTATGGCAATTCCAGGCGCATTACTGCTGGAACAGGTGTACCACTTGCAAAGTGGTTTACCTGAGCCAGAGTGTGGGCTTAGCGCTAGAATGCGCCTGATTTATGACCCGCAATAGAGCGGGTTCATAAATCAGGCACATTCTACATTATTATAATGTGCACAAAAATTGTCGTCCAAACGCCAAAAATCATACATTTCACCCATAGTGCCAAACATGCTTCTAAGAACATTCTCAGAGGACAGGAGCTAAGGGGGTCATCAACACAAAGGCACAAGGATGCAAATTTGTAACATTACAGATAGCAAAACCTTGACAAAAAGGGAGAAGATGGCGAGACAAGGGGTTATGGTGAAAGAGGGGTAAGGAATATCTTGTCTTTTTAGCACTTTTTAGCAATTTTCTGCATGCTGGTGTGAACAGGTATTAAGTTAATGAGCAGTTTTTTATAATCTAATTGTTCCCCTAGTAGTGGGGTATGTGAGCTGCTGCTCAGCAATTAGCTGCACCTGTTAATTTTTTCCAGGAAGCATATACGCCAGAGATGCCTGCTACTGGGTTCAGTCTAGTCCAGCCATTGAGCTGTGAATGTGGCCCAAAAATTGTAGTGTTTTTTGAGTAAGTAATGTCCCATATTTGTATGTGTTTTTTCTGTAAATTGTTAGTGTAGGGACTCGCAAGACGTGAGGACCGTTGCTGTCGGTTGCGAGCTTGCATATCGGGGCCCCTGTACCAACTAATACCTAATATTTAAAATGTTTCCAGGATTTTATATTTTTTATCTGCCCAACAGTGCTGGGGAGTGGAGGGTGCCTGTGTTTTGTGTTGGACACCCAGAAAGTGCTGGGCAGCCCGGCTAATCTAATAGTATGGGTGTCACTAATAGGTTGTAAGACAGCATAGTGTACCACACGTATCTGTATTTATGGCACCTTTCTGTATCGCCTTATTCATATACAATTGTAGTACCAACAGGCACCCCCCTCATGCATTAAGGGTATGTGAGTGGTTGTTTTATTGGTATTTTTGCATTTGTGCAGTCTCCCCATGCATTATACTGTGGCTTTTCTGCATGCTGGTGTGAACAGGTATTAAGTTAATGTTCAGGTTTTTATCATCTAATTGTTCCCCTAGCAGTGGGGTGTATGAGCTGCTGCTCAGCAATTAGCACCTGTTAATTTTTCCCAGGTAGCATATAGGCCAGAGATGACTGCTACTTGGTTCAGTCTAGTCTAGTCAATGAGCTGTGAATATGGCCCAAAAAATTGTTGTGTTTTTTGAGTAAGTAATGTCCCATTTTTTGTATGTTTTTTAGCACTTAAATAAGAAACCTGAATCATATTACACACTACATGCAAACTAGATATGTATAAACAGATGATGTAAATACTCAATATACATCTATTTCAAAAAGTGTTTAATGAATACAATAAAACATGTATGTCATGTTAATTGGCAGCAGATGGGAGGATAGTAGATACCAATGAAACAGTCTGGATTGAACTATCTCCTAGATATAGGGAAAGCCCTGCAAATTATCATATAGTGGTCAGTAACTAGTTCTGCAAAAGGAAAGGATCAAGGGCGGCATGTATGATTTTTGGCACTTAGACACCAAATTTTATGCATATAACAATAGTGTAGAATGCGCCTGAATCTATGAACCTGTTCTACTGCAGGGTCATAAATCAGGCGCATTCTAGTGCAGAAACAACACTTCAGGCTCAGGTAAACCACTCTTAGGCGATGTTCACACGGCTTAAACACGGCGTAATTGCGGGATGGATTTCGCCCGCAATTACGGCGTGTGTACGGGCGGCAGCTCACCGGCCCCGTAGACAGCCATTATCCACGGCGCGTATCCTGCCGGGATAATGTGCATGTCACTTTCTCCACGCTTGGCGTATTCGCCGAGCGGGGAGGAGAGACGGAATCCATAGTTCTCTATGAGAACTGTAGATTACCGTTATGCCTGGCACGGATTTCAGCCGTACTGCACTGCAATATGGCTGAAATCCGTGCCAGAAATAAGCCGTGTGAACGAAGCCTTAAAGTGATTTACCTGTTGCAGCAGTAATGTGCTTGGATTTGTCGTGCTGAAGCTATAAATGTGTAGCTTTGTACGGTTCTAGTGCGCCCCGCCTCCAGCACTCCCCCGATCTCAGGCAAATTACAAAGTGCCACGGGCGCTCTGTAAGGCGCCTGATATCGGTGTGCAGCTGTTTTAAAAATATAGCAAACTGTACTACGCAAGATCTTGGTCTGAAAAGAAGCCAGACTTCTGCCGCAGCCCCATTCATATATGTCCCCCCAAGTATTCTTTAACAATGTATAGCCATTATATGTCAAGTAAAGTTAGGTGGAGAGAAACGTAAATAGTCTGTGATAGGATTGTATAGCAAGTATATTCATAATCCGGAAATCAGGACTGAGATACACAAAAGGGGCTAAAACTGAACTGAGAATATAGTATTAAATGAGTAGCACAATAAGAGCTACATACAGTGGTGGCCAAAAGTATTGGCACCCCTGCAATTCTGTCAGATAATACTCAGTTTCTTCCTGAAAATGATTGCAATCACAAATTGTTTGGCATTATTATCTTCATTTAATTTGTCTTCAATGGAAAACCACAGAAAGAATTGTCATAAAGCCAAATTTGATATAATTCCACACCAAACCTAAAAAAAGGGGTTGGACAAAAGTATTGGCACTGTTTGAAAAATCATGTGAGCTTCTCTAATTTGTGTAATTAACAGCACCTGTAAACTTACCTGTGGCACCTAACAGGTGTTGGCAATAACTAAATCACACTTGCAGCCAGTTGACATGGATTAAAGTTGACTCAACCTCTGTCCTGTGTCCTTGTGTGACCACATTGAGCATGGAGAAAAGAAAGAAGACCAAAGAACTGTCTGAGGACTTGAGAATCCAATTGTGAGGAAGCCTGAGCAATCTCAAGGCTACAAGTCCATCTCCAAAGACCTGAATGTTCCTGTGTCTACCGTGCGCAGTGTCATCAAGAAGTTTAAAGCCCATGGCACTGTGGCTAACCTCGCTAGATGTAAAGCCCATGGCACTGTGGCTAACCTCCCTATATGTAAAGCCCATTGCACTGTGTCTAACCTCCCTAGATGTAAAGCCCATGGCACTGTGGCTAACCTCCCTAGATGTAAAGCCCATGGCACTGTGGCTGACCTCCCTAGATGTAAAGCCCATGGCACTGTGGCTAACCTCCCTAGATGTAAGCCCATGGCACTGTGGCTAACCTCCCTAGATGTAAAGCCCATGGCACTGTGGCTAACCTCCCTAGATGTAAAGCCCATGGCACTGTGGCTAACCTCCCTAGATGTAAAGCCCATGACACTGTGGCTAACCTCCCTAGCTGTGGACGGAAAAGGAAAATTGACGAGAGATTTCAACGCAAAATTGTGTGGATGGTGGATAAAGAACCTCAACTAACATCCAAACAAGTTCAAACAAATTTTGCAGCATAATGTAGGGCCCAGTGTGAGAAAGCTGGGTCTCCCTCAGAGGTCATGGGTCTTCCAGCAGGACAATACACCAAAACACACTTCAAAAAGCACTATAAAATGGTTTGAGAGAAAGCACTGGAGACTTCTAAAGTGGCCAGCAATGAGTAAAAGACCTGAATCCCATAGAACACCTGTGGAGAGATCTCAAAATGGCAGTTTGGAGAAGGCACCCATCAAATCTCAGGGACCTGGAGCAGTTTGACAAAGAAGAATGGTCTAAAATTCCAGCCGAGCATTGTAAGAAACTCATTGATGGTTACTGGAAGCGGTGTTCGCAGTTATTTTGGCTAAAGGTTGTGCTACCAAGTATTAGGCTGAGGGTGCCAATACTTTTGTCCGGCCCATTTTTGGAGTTTTGTGTGAAATGATCAATGATTTGATTTTTGTTTCATTCTCTTTTGTGTTTTTCATTGCAAGCAAATTAAAAGAAGATAATAATACCAAAGAATTTGTGATTGCAATCATTTTCAGGAAGAAACTGAGTATTATCTGACAGAATTGCAGGGGTGCCAATACTTTTGGCCACCACTGTAGGTTGGTGGGAAAAGTCACATTAAGCCTATTTGTGTAACCAAA
>JAODAL010020878.1:0-68391 GCA_025379985.1 Phyllomedusa bahiana | reverse complement strand
CTACCCCTTTGGCCAGCAGGACGTTTCTACAGTGCAAACTCGGAAGGCTGCGGCCACACATCTAGTTTGACTGCCCAGTAGTCCAGCGGATCTTCTATGTGGGGTGACAGAATGCTGTCCAAGTAGGCCACCACCTGCTGGTTCAGGGTCTGCTCCAGGTCCTGCTGCTGCTGGTGAGTACTCTCCTCACTAGACAGGTGAAGGAAGCTGCTTATCAACGACTCCATACTTAGGCTGCTGCTAATGGAGCTGCTCCTACCCCCCCCCTCCCTCACCTTCCCACTGCAGCCATGGCAGTGGTACGTGAGCGATGAGGAACTCCCCGGTCAGACTTGTCAGAGGATGGAAGATGGCGCAGATAGGCAGCGGCCAACTGACTACATAGGATTTCTCTATAGTACTTGAGTTTCTCCTCCCTCTCGGCAGGGGGAAAAAAAGGCCCTCATTTTGGACCAGTAGTGAGGGTCCAAGCAGATGGAGAGCCAGAAGTCATCCCTCTGCCGGATGCTGACTATTTGGCTGTCACTAGCCAGGCAAATCAGCATGCTGCGGGCCATCTGCGCAAGTGACTCTGAGGGACTCGCTGCCTCCATCTCCACTGTATACTGCCATGGTGTTTCTGGGTCATCTGACACATCTTGCTCATCTCCCTCTACCTCATCTGGCTGCTCCTGCTCCTCCTCTCTTGTCACCTGAGAAGAAAATCCACTCATTTCGCCAGATAAAGCTTAAGCTTCAACGACCCCCTCCTTCTCCTCCAGTTCAGCCACCACCGGACTCATGTGGACTTGAGATGTAGTCGCCACGTCTCCAGTCCCCTGACCAGACAGATTTTTCAGCATCTGTTCCAGGATATGAAGCAGTGTAATAACGTTATTCATCCCATAGTCCTGGTGACTGACAAATAACATTGCCTCCTTAAAGGGCCTGAGCAAACGGCAGGTGTCACGCATGAGCTGCCACTGGCTGACATCAAAATTACACAGGGGTGTACTACTGTCCGCTTGGATCATTAAAAAATCGTTAATGGCCTTTCTCTGTTCATACAGTCGGTCTAACATATGGAAGCTGGAATTCCAATGGCTGGAAACATCGCATATTAGCCTATGTTGGGGGAGGCTGTTCTGTCGCTGCAGCTTAAGGAGGGTGTGCTTGATTTTGTAGGAATGGATGAAGTGCATGCACAGTTTTCAGGCCATTTTTAGAATGTCTTGCAGATGGGTGGAAGACTTTTGACAAACAGATTGAACATGTGCGCCATGCAGGGCGCATGACTCAGCCCTCCTTGGTGCAGCGTGGACACCATGTTCCTTCCATGTTCCACCATGTTCCCTCCATTGTCTGTCCCCATGGTTCCAATTTGCAGTTCGCCCAGGCAAACCAGGTGTAGAACTACATGATACCACTATGCACTGCACATGTGGTATGATGGAGCATCACTTAGACTTGTGGAGGCTGAGGTGCTGGGCGAGGAGGAGGCGGACATTGGCGCAGGGTCAGCAGTTTGACAACGTGAAGGAGAAAGCAACATCTCCTGTCCAAGTTGCTGGTGTGGCTGGGCAGGAAGCACATTCACCCGACTGTAGTTACAGCTCAACACGTCCGCGCTGCTGTGCACCATGGAAGTCACAGATAGGCTCAAGGACTGGCCCACCTTCTGTTCTACATATTTGTGCAGAGCTGGTACTGCCTTTTTCAAAAAGAAATTATGGCTTGGGACTCTCGGCTCAGCACAAGCCATTAGTTCTCTGAACGGTGCAGAGTCCACCACTTGGAAAGGGAGGGACTGCAGTACCAACAACTTGGACAGGAGCCCGGTCAGCTTCTGCCCTTTAGGATGGTTGGATGCATACTGCTGTCTCTTGGCAATCGCTTCAGTGAACGACTGCTGGCGCCATGAATGGCGAGGAGCAGGACCATCTGTACAAAAAAAAAAAATAACCTTCGGCAGAGGTGGTGGAGCCTTGACTGGCTGAAATGGCATGTGTGCCACTGGGTGCTGCTGCTTTTGCTGTGGAGGATTTGACCACCACATCTGAGACACGTTTCTCACAGGCCACTGGATGGTGATGCTGCATGTGTTGACGTAGGGCCGTGGTCCCAACGTTAGCTCCCTGGCCACGCTTCACTTTCTGCCCACAGATTCTACATATATACATGTTTGGCTCCTCCGGTGGCTTAGCAAAAAACTGCCATACCGCAAGGTAGGTGATTTTACCGCCAACGTTCCGCACTGAGTGACTACTGCCACTGCCTCGCTGAGCCCCTGTGCCACTACTTTCTTTGACATGTGAAGCAGGTGGTCTACCCCATGGCCGGTTGGATCCTGACCATGCACTGCTGCCACTCTCCTGACTCACGGCCACGCTACCGACTTGCTGGCTGCGCCGGTGCCTTATGCGCAAGCTGACAACCTCTTCTCCCGACGACGATGATGAAGCCTTTGCATCACCCGGCTACCAAGTGCGATCGGCTACATCGTCATCGATTTGTGTTTGCCCATCACTGCTATCCTTCTCAACGGTCTTAGTATGCAGAGCCTGACTGCATGCAACATAACCTCCAATGCCACTCTGCACATCAATACTTTCCCACCTACTGCAAGAAGCAGCGGATGTCTGCCCCACCTCTTCGCTGTCAAATAGCTGCTGACTGTCCTCAAAGAGTTCGTCCTCGCTGTATAATGGCGGTGAGCCCAGACCACATAGTAGGGACAGAGGCAGGTTGAGGACAGGTGAGGGCCGCTGACCTGCTCCCGGGCCATGCCAACTAAGGGTTGTGTCTGACGAACCCACAGACTCTTAACCAATCAAGAACACTTGGGTTGCTGGTCAACACACGGCCGCTAGATGACACCATCAGTTCTGGCCTCACCAAGAAATCCCTGCTGCGACGTCCCCTTACTGTGCTGCGACCTGTGCCTGCTCCAGGAATGTTTGCGCCACTGCCACTCGCATGTGAAGGGCCTCTGCCACCTCTCTGTCTGACATACTGTTTGATCAAAAATTTACAAACTCTGTTTAATGAAGATGTCTTTATATGATAAATACACACCCTATATTTTACTCCAAATTGCCCCACCAACAAGAGGCTAAATTAACCCTTTGGTATGAAATACCCTACAGAAAAAAACAGATGAAATTGAGGCGTATATGGGGCAAAAAAATATACACACCCTGCATTTTACTCCAAATTACCGAACAAACAAGAGGCTAAATTAACCCTTGGGTATAAAATACCCTACACAGTGAACCAGATGGAATTGAGGTGTATATGGGGCTGAAAAACACACAACTTGGACTTTAGGGAGAATACCCCACAAACTAAAACAAAATTATAACGCTGGATGAGTAACAAGTGTGTAAATGACTCACATTTGTGAAGATCTTTCACCCCAGTCGCTCAAAAAACGAGTTTGTTTTGTAAAGAGTGCAATATAGTGCTGCAGCAGATAGATGCTTGTGGCAGGAGACACAGGGACACAGGGCCAGAGCGATACTGGCTTGACTGGGTGGTAGGCAATGAGTGGCTGAGAGAAGGGGAACATCTCTCCTTATGGAGAGCACCTTTCCCATAATGCCTTGTGATATGCAGATGCTTAGTAGTGGGCTAAAAGGCAATCAGAACACTACACACCTTAACTGGTGCTCTCCATAAGGAGAGATGTTCCCCTTCTCTCAGCCACTCATTACCTCCCACCCAGTCAAGCCAGTATCGCTCTGCTCTACACTGATGAGGGGCAAAACCCCGACACGTCATATGTAGATGAGCAATATTGGCTTGACTAATACTCCTTTTTGCTTCTCAAAGATTCAATGAATCAGAAGTAAATTGAGGATTTGTTACAACCAAAAGAGGGTGCAGTGAGCTTCCCAGCTCCTTTCCCATAATGCCTTGTGATATGCAGATGCTTAGTAGTTGGCTAAAAGGCAATCAAAACACTACACACCTTAACTGGTGCTCTCCATAAGGAGAGATGTTCCCCTTCTCTCAGCCACTCATAATTTCCACCCATGTTAACGCAATTATCGCTACTGCTCTACACTGATGGGCATAAACCCCGACACGTCATATGTAGATGAGCAATATTGGCTTGACTAATACTCCTTTTTGCTTCTCAAAGATCAATGAATCAGAAGTAATTGAGGATTTGTTACAACCAATAGAGGGTGCAGTGAGCTTCCCAGCTCCTTTCTCATAATGCCTTGTGATATGCAGATGCTTAGTAGTGGGCTAAAAGGCAATCAAAACACTACACACCTTAACTGGTGCTCTCCATAAGGAGAGATGTTCCCCTTCTCTCAAAAATAACTGCGACATTCATGAAATTTAGCGTGTTAACGGCAAATTTCATGCGCATAACAATGGCATAGAATGCACCTGCTTTATGAACCCACTCTCCAACGGGTTCTAAATAAGGCGCATTCTAGCGCTAGGGCGACATTTCTGGCTCAGGTATACCACTTTGAAAGTGTTTTACCTGTTCCAGCTGTAATGTGCCTGGAATTGCCGTAGCGCAGCTATAAATATGTAGCTCTGCTACGGTTCTAGTGCGCCCCGCCTCCCGATAATGGCGTGCCATGAGACCTAAGAGACATATTGAATTGCTTAGTGCCATGACTGGGTCAGGGCAGTGTAAGAAGCACACAGAGAGAAAGACTGGCAGAGCTACAGAGGCCCCCAGCTGTCACCGAGAGCACAGCAAACATCTCTGCAAGAGTTTATTGTCAAACAGAAGCCAAAAGAGTGATCTCAGTATACTGCAAAACATCGAGTATGGAATACCGTAGTAGATCTCACTATTCCATTTAGAAAATGAATCGTTTAAATGAATTCCATATTAACCTTTGCGTGAGGGATGTCACTGTATCACATCCATCACAGGCCTATGTTCAGTGGATACATTATGAGCTTTTCAGTAACTTTTAATGATGATGTCGCTAAGAGGACACTATTATGGCTATGGTGGATAGATCCATTAAAGAGGACCTGTGACTTCTCGGACATCTCGGTCTAGTCAAATGTCAACCGTGTGACCTGACGAAGGGGATGTGATGATGCACCACTTAGGCCAGGCTTCAGTAAGAGAAGCAGGCCTGTCGAACATTGGGGGAATGGGGAGAGGTGAGTTTATTTTTTCTACTAATGCGGCCCGACCTACCTAACTAGCTGGTGCCTCTCTACCACCTAATACTAACCTGGGGCCTTTAAACCTATCGAAATGAGTCCTCCCTTACTTAGACCTGCCTGCCTACCTACCCGGGGCCTGACAACCTCCCTTCCAGGGGGCCTACCAGCCTGCCTACTTAGGGGCTACCTTCCCACTTGAGGCATACCTACTTACCTACCTGGGTCCAACCTACCTACCTAGGTCCTACCAACCTCCATTCCTGGGGCCTACTAGCCTAACCACCTGCAGCCTACCAACCTACCTACTTCTGGCCTATCTTCCTACCTAAGGCCTACCTGGGGCCTACCAACCTACCTACCTTGGGCAAACCCTTCAACCTGCCGGGGGCCTACCTACCATCCTACAGCCTACCAATCTATCTAACAGGTGTCTGTCTACCTATTTAGGGCCTTGCCTACTTACCTACTCAGGGCCCAGCCTGAATATCTGAGGCTTTCCTGCCCAACCTCCTAGCTTACCTGAAGCCCCTACCTACCTGTGGCCCTTTCTGACTACCTACTTAACTGGGACCATGCCTACCTATCGACCTACCTACCTGGGGCCTTGCCACCTGCCTTCCTACCTACCTGGGACCTTGCCTGTCTACATACCAACCTACCTGGGGTCTTGACAACCTACTTGGAGCCTTCTCTAGGTACGAAACTGGGGTCCTGCCAACCACATAATGGGTGGCCTATCAACCTAGAGATCATGTGGGTGGGACTACCTATCTAATGGCATTGGCTTGGCTAAATAATTGTAGCAGCTACCTATCTAAAAAAAAAGATTACCTATCTGTAGGGCCATATTTAGTGTTCATGCTGCCCTAGGCACTTTAGATAGCTTTCAGCCAAATGCTGATTAGTATTTTTATATTTTACAGGTTTCCCCTCTGGACTATATCTGGACTACGACAGACCAGTGTTGGGTCCATTTCTTTAATAAAATACGAGGGATGTTGTCAGGGAGTGTTTATTTAAGTAATGTGTTGTTTCAGAGTCCTTTTTTGGCATTTTTTTTCCAGTGTTACTAAAAAAAAGTGTCTGACAGATGTATCTCTATTACTAGTGATGTGGCTTGATTTAAGCCAGCTGTGTTTTTGTCACCCCAAGGCTGACACCAAGCCCCAGTGCTACTAATACACCTCTATTACTAACACTGGAATAAATGGTAAAAACAAAAAGGGGAAGTTAACTTGCCAAATATTAGAAAATACAAACTAGCTAGCGTAATGAAACATGGCTTTGGCTGACTTAAAGGAACAAATCATTACTCTAACCTTTCGTTAGATACCAGTTTGGTATTCCCTTATTCCTTAATTTCTATTTTACATACAAAGACCAAAAAATTTTTGCCCTGGTGTATTATTAAAAAACACCATTGCAGCTTGAAGGACGTATAGAGATCTTTTTAAACTGCTACATGCCTTGAGCAGAGACATGGGTTTATGGGGTCACCCTGAGTTACCTTTAGGTATTCAAAATAGATGTTTTAGGGGACAGAACTTAAAGGGATTCGAACAGTAGAACATTTGGGACGAAATGTTACAGTAGGGCTGTGCCATTTTTTTTATGTTTTTGCCCCAAAAAACTGTTTGCCCAATCTCTATATGAAAACTGTACACCCAAAACTAGGGGGGGGACGTGTCTGAAAACGTCTTGGCAAATTTTTTGTTGTCCATAGAAAACCAAAATCAGGTCCCCCCTTCATTTTTTCAGAGCACTATATGAAATAAAAGGGGAACCCTATTGGTTCTATGGGCAAAAAAAAAAGCTTAACCAAGACAGTTTTCAGACAGTCCCACTATGCATTAATGAAACAAACACATTTAAAAGCGCCTAAATTATATATTGCCTAAAGGTCTTTAATTATACTATGAAGGTAAACCACTGCCAATTTTTGACAGGTTTCATTCATTCAGGCGCACTATACACTCTTTAAGCCCTTAAAACTGCTTTGGGCCCTCCTTTCTGACATGCGCCCTTGGCCCCTGCCCCCGCCAAGACTGCTTTTTGACTTTCCATGTGCTTTTCCAGGATCCCTTTTTTACTTTCCTCCGCTGATGAGTTTAATTTTTTCTGGGAAAAAAGTTGTGCATGTATTGAAAAGCTTTCACCCTTTAAGGGATTACGATGGAAACACCCCTGCCCAAATCTTTCAACCTCGGGGGACGACAACTTGCTACCATTTCAGTGTCCACTGTTCTCCAGTTGGGAAAGGAAATTGCAAGATAATTACTTTCTCAAAAAATCTTAGAGGTTTGTTCCCATCTTAACAAGGTAGTTATTAATGAACACAGGAAAAAGACTTATTTTAAATGGGTGTTCGGGGCCTAAGAAAGCTTTTTTACCTCCCGGATGCTTCCGTTCACTCCCGACTGCCGGTCCTTATATCCTGGCTGTAGCACTGAGCGGTCTTCATTCACTTTCCCACTGCAGCCAATTAACCACAGAGGTAAACTGCATGTGACGTTGTGGCCTGTGATTGGCTGCACCTGTCACGTGAACGATCAGTGTTCACTGCTTTAGCCTGGATGTACGGACCGGCGGCTGGGAGTGAACAGGAGCGTCCGGGAGGTAAGTATGAGTCTTAGCTTTTATTGTTAATCATGCCTCACCAGACAAATGAGCATTCTTTGATACCGGAACACACCTTTAAAATTATGCATAGGGCTCTGTATAGCTTTAATATACCCCCGCATCCTAATGCTCCGGGAAAGAATATTGCTTGCCCAAAATGCGCTCAAGACAAAACAAACCTTCTTCATGGTCTTTGGTCATTTACCACTTCAAAATTCTTATGGGATCAAGTAGCAAAACAACTCCAAGCAAAGTTAGGTGTTTCACTTCTATTGGAACTTCAGTGCAATATTTTTTATTACTTTGAACAGCCGATAAAACATTCACATTTCCTACATATTTTTCTCCTCAAAACCAAGCGCTGTTTGTTGGCAAAATGGATGCAAGTTACACCTCCTGATCCATCAAGTCCCGAGATTTATGCAAATAGAATAGAAACAAAACAAAGAAAAGAATCAAGCTCAGGTATCAAGCTCAGCACTTCATTTGTAGTTTTATGTCTAATTCTGAAAGAAGTTAACGAAGTGGTGTCTGATAGAGATGAGCGAACAGTAAAATGTTCGAGTCGAACTTCGAACAGTAATGGTGTTCGGTTCGAGGTTCGATTCGAATTCAACCCCAAACTCGAACCTCATTAAAGTCAATGGGAAAAGATGTTCGGGCTAATTTTTATACTTATACAGGTGAGGAGATGTTGTAATTACCATCCATAACAGTAAATTGGATACGGGGAAACAACTTGTGGAAAAATTTTGGCCTAAAGTGACATAAAAAATTAAAGGGCAAAAATACTTCATTCCTTTAAAGGGCTAATGAACAAAGGGGGGCCTTCAAGCGGGCTACTAAGGGGTCTTGGTTGCACTGCTACGGGGCCTTTCATCCGAGGTCCCCAAAAAGCCCCTTTGACACATAAAAAACACCAATATTGAAAAGGCACAGGTAAGAGGGGGCCCCATTTCTTTTTTGGCACCGGGCCCAAGAATCTAACCCTGCAGGCGGGACTGTTTAAAAGGGGCAGTACTATTGGTGGCAGTGAGAACATGAAATTGGGAACATGGAGTTTTTGTTCGACAAAAATTAGGCAGCAGTACCTTTGGTGCAGCGGAAAAAGCCAATCGGGAGCAGGAGGTTCCATTCAAAAAGACTAGGCAGCAGTACCATTGGTGCAGTAGAACTACCATGGGGAACATGGAGGTTCCCGGGTTTGACAAATTACGGAAAAAAACCATTGGGGGGAGGGAAAACAGGAATTGAGAACACTGAGTTCCGGGTTCGCGGGAAAAGCAGCAGTACCATTAGGGGCAGCAAAAACTTCCAAAGGGGAAAAACATGGGGTTCAGTACGGGACTTGTACATTTGGGGGTTTTACAGGGGAAGCATTTAAAAAATAAAATTTTTGGGGGGCTAAAAGGGAGGATAAGATTGTATGCAGTGCACATAAATCATACAGGTTAAAAATATAAAAATAAATTCACCTAAACTTTAATCTAGCTATTGGCAGCACTAAATACAATTTGTGAACAGGGGGCACGGAACTACAGCCCTGAGATGTTGTAGTTTAGTCCTGACTCTTCAACCGGACAACAAAAGGGTCAAGATATCAAATGATCCACTTTGTCGGGTAAAGACGGATACGTTTGTCGTTATCCCCCACCATTGGCTGAATGGCTTCCGAGATAACGGCGGCTCTGGCAGAAAAACAAAAATTCCCCTTTTGGCAGTGACACTGTCCAAATCCTCAAATTCTACTGTCAATTTCTGTGGGGGGAAGGAATTTTGCAAACTTTTGTCTTGTAACATGGATCAAGGGGGGGGCCACCCCTTAAAAAATCTTTTATTTTTTGTTGCCTTGATGTGTGGGTCATTGCAGGTAATGACATCCAAGCACCCTGTGTGAATGCTGCCGGGATCTCCCAACTTGGGTCAGGGGCACTAACAGGATCTTCCTTTTCTTCCTCCCCTCCTCCTCCCGTAACTGTTTTCCAACCTCTTACCACTGAAAGGGGAATCGTACCAAAGGGGAGTCCACCCCTGCCTCCCCCCCCACTTCCCCATCCTGACCACACCAAGCCCTGCTACCCATGCGCTCAATATGTGAATTAACTCTCTGTTCCCTGCCTCCCCATCACTGCCGGGACCTCTACCCAGAGTGCCTATCTTTTTCCGGTACAAATATAACCAGAACAGTCATGCGAAAGGGGCTCCCCGACGACCATTTGGGTGGGCCCCTTCAAAACTGCCAGGGTGGTCAAGATCCTTCAACTGTCTCCACTCTCTATAGTCAACACCCCAAGGCCCACCATGCTCATCAGGCCCTGCAAAATTTTATCTGCATAATGGCATGACGCTGCTGCCACAATCGCGGGCATGTGGGGGGGTGGGAATTCCAACAATTGCCACACGCTATCAATTTTTTGACGGGGGCCACTGACCCCGCAAGCAGCCCCTCGCACCGAAGCAGTTTGCGAACACCGGACATGTGAGCTAAGACCTCGAGCTTTCCTCAGCAGACAGCAAGACCCCCTACACTTAGAAATTTCTGAACAACCAGTTCAGACGTGTGCCAGCAAGGGGGGTGCGAAGTCTACCGATCCTTAGGGGAGAGGAGATTCGCCCCTTGTCCCCACACCACCTTGACTGTGCTAGGGGCTTAGCACCCATCACTGGTCGGGCTAGGGCAAGCCTCCACAGCTCTTGACCTGTGTGTTTTAGGGCTTCAAAACAAAATTTAAATTTGAGAAGGGTGGTTTTTCCTTGGGATGTATGCTACCTGTCAAGGGTTTGGGGATCTGGACGCTGCATTATCCCCCATGTGAAGATGTTGGGTGAGACCCACACCAGAGCCACTTTTAACCCCAAATCACCCAGTGGAAACAGGAGATTAATGCCCTTGACTGTGCTTACTAGCCCTGTGTCTGTATAATAAAGGGTTCAAAAACCCCCCCACCCGAGTCTTTCTCAACTGGCAGGCCAGGGCAGGGACAGCTTTTCGTGATTAAAACCTGCAGGGGGATCTGATTTTTGGGGGCTGCCGAGGTGCATGGTGAAAGGCAACATTTTTCCCCAACCAACGCCTGGCAATGCCCACATTTTAGGGTTTTTGCTTTAGGGTGGTTGGGGAAAGCGTTTTTCTTGTGCCCCACACCGGGAAACAAAGGCTGGCTGCCTGACTGCGCTGTACGGGGTGCGGGCACACTGGGGGAAAAATGTGGTGCTTTGCGGTTGTGGGGGCTCGACAGTTCTGGGCTGGGGGTTGTGGCCCGCCGCTTCCGGCACATCGGCAAAGGACCACTTTGGCTTGGAATAAAAAAGGGAAAAAATTTTCCGTGGGTTAAACCCCAATTTCCCTTTTTTCTCCCCAAAAAAACCCCACACAAATTCATCTTTCCAGCGTGCCTGTCATGCTCGGGGCTAAAATCTTTTCATTCTTTCCGCTACTGACGCGTTCATTCTTTTCATTCTTTCCTCTACTGACGCATTCATTCTTTCCTCTACGGACGGCAAATCCCCATATGACTCAGTTGGGGAATCCCGAGGGCTTGGGGTGAAAAAAGGCCCAGGCTTCCAGGTTTCCCGGACCCTTCGACGTGAAAATTTAGTACCGGTGTCCCCCTCCACCACTGACCCCAGCCTGCGGGGTAATTCAGCAGCTTGTGCACCGCCCTCCCCTTTCTGAGTGGGACCCACACTGACACTACCCCATCATCATCCTCCCCACTCGATGCGCTCTCCCCTCTGCTCAAAAAACCATTTGATCCGCAATGTTATCACCAGGGGACTTCCTGTTCCCCGACATCTACATCCTCAGGGTGCAGGCTAGAAGCAACAGGCACTGGAGGCATTGCTACCGCTCGGGTTTTCGCCAAAGGACCAACTTCCTTCCCTTCCTCGAGCATCATGATTGGGCTCAGAGCAACAAAATCATCCTATTTGGCCCCTTTATCTTTGAAATGCCTTCTGACCCCAACCCCCATTGTGTCATCAAAGAGCCTTCAGAATATTGATTATTTGGGGTGGTCTGTACATTGGGTTTACATTTTGGGCTGTGTTTCTTCAGGTTTTGGCTAATGATTGATGAATTTGTGGCCCGACTGGGGGGAAATTTAAAACCGCGTGCAGGGCCGTAACCCCTGAAAACCCTTGCAAAGCTTCCCAAAAGAACACCATCTCCATCAGGCCTGTGGGGCCCGCCCACTGACAAGGCCACTTGTGGGGCCGGGGGCACGGGAAGGAGTTCCTTTTCCAAACCCTAACTCCACTTCAAAAGCCCCTCCTTGCTCCTACCACCTCTAGTTCTCACCCTGTTTTAAAAGTTTAAAAAATTATAGCTGCGCGTGCACAAGAAAAGTAATAAAAAAGAGAGAAGTGCATATATATATATATATATATATATATATATATATATATATGTGGATCACAATATCGCACTGGTAGATTTCAGTATTATCTGGACTTAAAATCTGGCAAAACTACACTTTTTGGCATTGAGTAAGATTTAGCAACAGAGAGAACTCTATTTCCTGTATATATACAGTATCTGTATGACAATAACACACAGTATATTTTAAAGATATTTCACCCCCAAAACTGCCAAAAAAGAACTTTTCGCCACTCAGAATAATTTTCACCAACCAACCACTATTTAAAATATTTTTCTTTTTATAGGAGATTTGGAGACGGTGTGTTATACAATTGCTGAACCCCCAAAACTCCAAAAATGAACTTTTCTCCACTCAGAATAATTTTCACCAACCAACCACTATTTAGAATGTATTTCTTTGTGTAGGAGAATTGGAGACAGTGTGTTATAAAATGATTTTACCCCCAATATTACAAGCAAGCAGAGAACAGTCTGTACAGCACAGAGAGTGAGCTGAAAATGGCGTTCACAAGTCAATACAGTGAAATATATATAAGATCGTCATGTGATTTTAGCAGCCAATGAGAGCCCTACCCCTCAGCGATGACGTTTTTTACACTTCTCTGTGCTCTGCACTGATTGGATGACCGCCAAAACTGCAGAAAGGCGCTGAAAACTATTAAAATGGCGTGTCGAATGCCATGTTGAGCTCGAACAATTACTTGAACGAACAGTAAAATGTTCAGTTCGGTCGAGTTCAAGAAAATCAAGATGTTTAACTCGAACTTAACTTCTCTCGAACGGTTCGATCAACACTAGTACCTGGCTGCCGAGCTGGCAGAAACTTTGGGTAAACTTAAAGGGCCTTATGTATGAAAACTGTCTAGCAGTAAGACTGTCTTTGTTGCCCATACAACCAATCAGAGCTCAGCTTTCATTTCATATAGTGCTCTGGAAAAAGATAGTCTTAATACTATTTACTTACTACTAGACAGTTTTCATACATAAGACCCAAAGTGTCTGATTAAGGGCCTTTAATATCCCTTGTGGCTTTTATATCTAATCAGGTAATGGAATATCTGTATTGGTAGACTGCTGTGACTTGAAACGGCCTGGTGGGTTCCACCTCTGGAGACACACTGTTTCTTGTTAATTTTTTATTTTATTTTTGTTACTTTTATTTCTTTACATTGAAATATTATTTCTGTTTCATGGATGAGTTTTGCTTCAACTCTTAACCATTTTCTCCGACTTTGATGCCTGCAGAATCTACACTTGTGGACTTTTGAACTTTATTCTTTTTTATTTTCTTGCCTTACTGACACAAACATACTATATTGCACCAGAATACTGTTAATGTTTCTACCATTATCTTGTACTATGATGGAAAACAAAATAAAAATGTGTT
Organism: Phyllomedusa bahiana; assembly: GCA_025379985.1. Classification (NCBI taxonomy): domain Eukaryota; kingdom Metazoa; phylum Chordata; class Amphibia; order Anura; family Hylidae; genus Phyllomedusa; species Phyllomedusa bahiana. Next base: position 54,874 of record JAODAL010020878.1, on the reverse strand, counting down.
GTTAAAAAAATATAATAGAAACACACTGACCCAACACAAAAAACACTTTATTTAAATAAACACTCCCTGAAAAAATTCCTTGTTGACCATATTATTAAAGAAATGGATTCAACACTGGTCCGACGTAATCCAATAATATCATTGTTACTAAAAACTCCATCCCTTGGATCCCCTGAAGATCTGTCTGCAGCTGATCTTTGGAGGATCACACAAAATATTTCTAAGGGGATCAGGCCATTGTCATAGCACAATCTCTAAGCTACGGCCTATACCCATTTTCCCAATCCTGGGAAGTTTGTACAGAGGTGGGGGACAGTGAGGGAAGTGCTGGAAAAGTAAGGATTCTGAGATATTTGTATGCAGGGGTGAGTCTTGGCTTTGAGAAGTTACCATGGTGTTCTGGACCAGTTGCAGAATAAAAGAGACTAGTCAGAGAAAACATCACCTGTGAGTCACTGGAGGTAGCTGCACTGTAATAACTTATATGTCTGTATAGCTTGTATACGCTGGTATAATAGTCTTATTCAGTCACTATGTGGTGGTAATTTTTGGTCATGTTCTGGTGGTATATTCGGTTCCTTACAGGGGCGTAACTAGAAATTGCAGGGCCCCATAGCAAACTTTACAATGGGGGCCCCCCCACCATCCATAAAAAAAAAATAAAAATTAACTTATCATGTGTTCCGTCAAGAATGACAGAAAAAATTGTGTACACCAGAATCATCCCACACATGCCACTCACACGTCAGCCACATCCCGCACACACCCCTCACATGCCGGTCACATCCTGCACACGCCAGCCACATGCTGGTCACATCCTGCATACGCCAGCCACTCACATGTCGGTCACATCCTGCACACGCCAGCCACTCACACGCCAGTCATATCCCACACACGCCAGCCACTCACATGCTGTTCACATCCCGCACATGCCAGCCACTCACATGCTGGTCACATCCCGCACACACCAGCCACTCACATGCTGGTCACATCCCGCACACACCAGCCACTCACACACCAGTCACATCCCTTACATGCCAGCCACTCACATGCTGGTCACATCCTGCATACGCCAGCCACTCACATGTCGGTCACATCCCGCACAGGCCAGCCACTCACATGCCGGTCACATCCTGAACACACCAGCCACTCACGTGCAGGTCACATCCCGCACACGCCAGCCACTCACACGTCGGCCACATCCTACACACGCCAGCCACTCACATGCCGGTCACATCCCACACACGCCAGCCACTCACATGCCAGTCACATCTTGCACACGCCAGTCACTCACATGCCAGTCACATCCCACACACAGCAGCCACTCACATGCCCGTCACATCCCGCACACTCCAGCCACTCACATGCTGGTCACATCCCGCACATGCCAGCCACTCACACGCCGGCCACATCCCACACACGCCAGCCACTCACATGCCGGACACATCCCACACACGCCAGCCACTCACATGCCGGTCACATCCTGCACACGCCAGCCACTCACATGTCAGCCACTCACATGCCAGTAACATCCCGCACACGCCAGCCACTCACATGCCAGTCACATCCCGCACATTCCAGACCAATCTACATGCTGGTCAACTTATCAGCATCACGCAGCCACTCACATGCCAGTCACATCCCACACATGCCAGCCACTCACATGTAAAGTCACATTCCGCACACACCAGCCACTCGCATGCCGGTCACATCCCACACACGTACTAATATTTCTGATATTATTGGACTGTGGTTTTTTGATTGTTTATATAGATTTTTTTTACAAACATCACTCATCTACATACACACATACAGATATATATTCATACACACTACAAGATACCAGCCATATATACTGTAACATCCCACACACAACACACTACTTACAAAATGCATTGCATGCGTGTCTTATTAGGTCAAAGGATGGTTAAGGAAGGACACATGGGCAGCAGCTTCCTGCTCTCAGTCGGCAGTGCAGATACCCTCCCCCTTGGTCCCCATTTGGTCTGTGCCTGTACGAGACTCAGGGGGCCGAACACAGCACAGTGGAGAGGGAGGAGGGGCTGCACACAGGTACAGAGGAGAGAGGAGGAGGGGGCCCGCAAGCAGTACAGAGGAGAGGTGAGGAGGGGGCCACACACAGCACAGAGGAGAGGGGAGGAGGGGGCCCACAAGCAGTACAGAGGAGTGGGGAGGAGAGGGCCCGCACACAGCACAGAGGAGAGGGGAGGGGAGGAGGGGGCCCGCAAGCAGTACAGAGGAGATGGGAGGAGGGGACTGCAAACAGTACAGAGGAGAGAGGAGGAGGGGGCTGCTGGGGGGAGCAGCTCTTTTAAAATACTTTTTTTCTGCTCCGTGGAGCTGTGAAGGTGACGGGCTGCACCCATAGTGGTCTCTATGTATGTTATGGATCAAGGGCCAGGCCGGTAGTTAAAAATCAACGTCCCTTTGTGCATGCTAGGGTGTGGGTTGTGAGTGCGGGGCCCCGTTTGAGTTGCTATGCCTGCTTCGGTGGTAGTTCCTTAATGGTAGAAGCCTTATTGGTAATGTTGGTTTTGGTATAGTGGGATTTGTCTGATAGCAGTATGATGGTGATATGTATGGCGAGATATTTGCTGCTTGTATTATCTAGTAACTGCATGACTATTATCAAGAGATACTGATAAATTTGCGTGGTCAGGGGAGGGGCTGGCAGGAGGTGGGAACAATCCAAAAATTTTCTATGGAGTCTCTAGTAATGACCCTGACTACCATCAAAATTTTTCATTTCACATATTAACAAGCGACTATTATATGGATTTTTTTATTGGGTGGTTGTTTTTTTATAGAATTTTTCCTCTATGTACATTACTCTCTATTATTTTCCCTCTGTGAGCTCTGATAGTACAATAGTGAGAGGATTGCTTGATGGTCCTTCTTTCTGGTCGGCTGTGGTCTGAGAAATGTAAATATTGTTAGCAATAACTTGATAAGTGTGAAGAACTTTCCCCCCTCCTCCTTAGCAAAGAAAAAGATTACCCTATTTTCCCTTCATGTATTGCTCATGGTCTAGTACAATTTTATCTATCTCTGTGGAGAGAACAATCACTATGTCATAACCTGATATTGTAATGAGACTAAGTAGTGGCTGAAGTAAAGTGAGATGGGTCTACCATGCCAAACAGAAGTTCTCTTACCGCTAGAGAAGGACAATATTTTATGTGTATTTTTTAATTGCATAGAACTGGCAAAATAAAAAAAAATATTGCCAAAAATCCTAAAAAATAAATGAAAATGTTTTCCAGTAAATTGGTTTTAAAATATTTACTCTCTCTGAAGGGCACGGGCCTTTAAGTACTCTTCTGTCTTTTGTGCAAGCTTTGGCTTCACCACAGGTACCTCTGTCTGCACATGTTTTGCCAGTCTTTGCCTACTGAGATGTGATCAAGGAAACAGTAGACCGCCACATACATCACAGCAGCAATAGGGGTCACAAACACCCCTACCAGGCGCGCATAAACAATCCTTCCTTTCTATGATGTGGTCTCACTATACCTTTATGCAGCAGGGTCCCTACCACACTCTTATACTTCTAGATATGCAGAACAGCATTCAACTCACTTCCCACCCATCAGGCCACATTGGTGACTCATTTTGAAACTGTCAAAAATCAGGCCTCCTAGATCCTTCTCTTCTGAAGTCCTTGCCAACACAGAAACTGCCTGTAGGATACTAAGAACATTCCTTCTCCCCAAGTGGATTATATTCCATTTGGAAATACTGAACTGCAGTTTTCAGCATTCACGTATCCATGTTACATTTTCCATGTTACAGAGACCTCCAGGAATACATTTTCCATAGGCTATAATGACATTTTTGAAGCATGTCTTGTACTTCACAAATGTCATTATAGCCTATGGGAAATGCAGAGAGCGGTTTGTGTCTACAGGTGACTGGGCTACCAAAACTGAGCATCTGGAGACACTGTGCCTGCATTTTTTTTAAACCACAACATGCCCTTTGCCGATTTCTAGCCTCTACATAATTTAAAGCCACATGTAAAATGAAGCTCAAAAACTTGATATTGCTGACATGGAAATAGTGGCACTGAATGGGTTTTTTAACAAAAACTAATACGTAGCAATTATCTATACGTTGACCTAATTGCTGGGGGCACCACCATCAATAGATGCCATGAATAGCCAGCAGCACCCTGCAGCAAGCCCATCTGCTTTTTAATGAAAGAGCATCAGTCCAAATTAGCACTACACAGAAAATACAGCAAAATTAATGAGGCAGGAGAGGTGCTTTGGTTGGACCCAAAAATGTTGTCGCCCCCTTATTTCTAGACATCTGTGGGGTTCCAGAGTTTGGGCATCCACTGATCAAACCTGGATTCCTGCCCGGATCAGCTTGGGTCATGGTGTCTAGATATGTCTATAATAAGAAAGGCATTGATAAAATACCCATACACATTAGATAAAACATGGGTCACCAATAGCACAGGTTGGGGAAAAAAAAAGATCAGGCAGGGTGTATTTTATCATGCTGTTTAGTTTGTGGACATATTAGCCTTTGGGATATTATATGGTTTACTATGTAAATACATTAAAATGTGGATACTGAGAGCAAAGGGGATAACTGACATAAGCTAAAATACAGCACATTGGAGGAGTCAACCTTGGTATGTAGGTGTTTACTCTCCAGCAGTGAGCTGTATGATGGAGAGGATTCTCGGGAAGCTACTGTTTATACACAACTGTCGACAATGTTTGTTAAATCTGAATATTGCAAAAATTCCAAGACATCCACAGCTGCTTATTCTATTTTCAATTTTACATCAATAATTTTACTGTTATTAATAAGTGACCAAACCAATGATGAGAAATCTGTTGCATGTTTCCATGCCTACATACACCTCTCTTTAAGGCTATGTTCACACGGCTTATTTTGGGACGCATTTCGCCACGTATTGAGAGCATACTGCGCTCTAATATGAGCGAAATGTGCCCCAATCATTACGGTAATCCACAGTTCTCATACGAGAAACTATGGATTACGCATCCTAATCCAGCGTATACTCAATACGATCGTATTGTAGGCACAGGGAGATAATTGACATGTCATTTATTCACGGCGCTTATGCGCTGCGAGTAATGACAGTCTGTGGGGCCGGCAGGCTGAGCTCCCCTCCCCCCGCGCTGCGGGAGTACGCGCGAGCTCCCGAACACCCGGCGTAACTGCGGGACGTACTGTATGCCCTGCAATTAGCCTTGTGAAACTGTACGATAGGAATTCAACAACGTAATTTATGCTTCTGCTAGGCTAGGATTTCTATCCTTATGTCCTATACTGTGGCCCTATAGCTTCACTTCAAGCTGTTTTCTTTCTTCAAACTATAGAAGCCTTCAAATTCCAAACTTTCCAGGTGCTCCTTCACTCCAGTATGAATGGTGGGTTCATTAATTCAACATGTTCTTATTTTCTTAAGGGGTAATGCACCTCATTAGGCAGAAGCACCATGGAGATGTTTTTGGGGATTTATCGCCTTTTACACCTGTGAGCGTTTACAGCTCCAGGATCACAGCATAAGCACATTAGGGTATGTTCACACGACATACAATACGCGCCGGGTGTTTTAGAAGTACTTGCTGGCCAGCGTGTACTTCTAAAGCGCGGGGAGGATGGGGGGCCCCATTCAGCTCCATTATCCCTGCCACATGAACGCCTGGAAAAAGTGACATGTCAGTTCTTTCATCTGGTGTTCAATACACGTCGGTGAAGACTGTCATAATTCATAGCTATCTATTGCGTAATTGCAGGGCACATTTCGGGCATACTGAAGCACAATTACTCCCCGAAATGCGCAATTATACCATGTGAACATACCCTTAGGCACAGAGACAGGGGAAGTCTGGAGTACAAACGGGTCCTTCTGTATGATTATTTAGAAAAACAAACCTTAGCCAAATGGAGTTTGTGTAGCAGACACTGGCCTCATCCAGTGTAAAGCTTCTACAACCCAAATGCCAAGAACTGAGTTGCAGCCACCCCTAGTCAGCTGACGTGCTAACCTACAAATAGGTTAGGTAAATCCTGGCATGGAACATGGGGAGTAGACACCCACCCAACACTTTGTCTACTCCCAATAAAAAGCTGCCCCGGAATGCAGGGGCGTAAACTAGAGAAGACTAGAGGGCCCACATAGCAGAACTTTGCGGATGGGGCCCCTACCCTCCCACCCCTTGCCCACATCCACTGATCCGAACATTTTACCAGGCATGCTGTTAGATAATACTAGGGGTGAATACTTCACATAAAATATCACATCAATACTGCTACCAAACAAATCCTTACTATACAAAGGCCAATATTACAATAACCCTATTACATAGGAACCTGATTATACCGCCATAAAAATGACCACAAGTGACTGAATAATACCGCTTACACTATTTCTGATCAGTACTCAAAGACCAATAGTACCGCCTATTGTGACCATATAGTGGTATATACCAGTGTACAAAGGCTACTGTAGACTGTATATTAACCACCATATTCGTGTCCATATAGTGGTAGTAACCAGTGTACACAGGCTCTGTAGACTGTATATAACCACCATTACAGTGAACACATATTGTGGTAGTACTGTGTACACAGGCTCTGCAGGACTGTATATTACCTCCATACCACTGACCTTTAGTGGTAGTACACCAGTGTTACACAGGCTTGCAGACTGTATACAACCACCATACAGTGACCATATAGTGGTAGACACCAGTGTACACCAGGCTCGCAGACTGTATATAACCACCTACAGTGGACCTTTTCGTGGTAGACTCCAGTGTTTCACAGGCTCTGCAGACTGTATATTATCAACCATACTGTGATCATATGTGGTATATACTAGTGTACACATGCTTCTGCAGGACTGTTATAACCACCATACAAGTGACATATAGTGGTTGATACCAGATATACTGGTGCTTTGCAAATAGTTTACTTTCATTTAGGGCACATCACAGGTGAGTCTTGTATGAAGAGTCGTTCACTTTCCCTTTTCTTCTCTATTCGGTCCAGACCTCCATGATGACTTGCTCCTTCCACCACTCGTCCCTGTAGAATTTACAACACATACACCTGAGACTCCTCACTATTTTTATCATTTTCCCAACTGAGTGCCCTCCCTCATGTACAAAAACTCTCCATTTATAATGGCCCAAAGGTAAGGAATTATCCGTGGTAATTTTATGGGCACCCCCAGGTTCGGTATGTAGGTTGACGGTGCCCCCTGGGCGTTGTTGGTCACCCAACGGGCAGTAGCTAGGGGAGACGTAGGCAGCTTCGGGCCCCCGGGTGGTAGCTTAGGGTTCCCATGTAGATAGAATGGGGGCCCGCTGTATATAGAATAGGGCCCTCTATAGATTAGGGCCCCCTTATAGGCAGAATAGTCACCCCAGTAGATTAGGGCCCCCTTACAGGCAGAATAGTCCCCCCCATCGATTAGGGCCCCCTTGTAGGCATATTAGTCCCCCCCGTAGATTAGGGCCCCCTTGTAGGCAGAAAAGTCCCCCCCCCCCCGTAGATTAGGGCCCCCTTGTAGGCAGAATAGTACCCCCCAACCAGTAGATTTAGGACTCCAAACTGTAGGCAAATGTTCCCCAGGTCATTAGAGTCCCCTGTAGGCATAGTTCCCAACCTTATGTTATTTGGGCCCCCTGTAGGCATATTCCCCCCCTAGTTTTTAGGGCTCCCTGTAGGCATAGTTTCCCCCCCCCCTAGTTATTAGGGCCCCCTGTAGGCATATTCCCCCCCCCCACAGTTAATAGGGACCCTGAATGTATAGTTCCCCACCCAGTAATAGAGACCCTTGTAGGTTTAGTTCCCCCCCCAGTAATTGTGCCCCTGTAGGTTATGTTTCCCCCAGTAATAAGTGCCCCTGTAGGTATAGTTTCACATACAATAATTAGTTGCCCCCTGTAGGTATAGTCCCACCCACCCAGTAATAAGTGCCTCTGCTAGGTATTGTTCCCCCCCCCAGTAATAGTGCCCCTGTGTATAGTTCCACCCCCAGTAATAGGGCCCCTGTAGGTATAGTCCCCCCCCAGTAATTGGGCCCCTGTAGTATAGAACCCACCCCAGTATTAGGGACCCACTTGTAGGTATTGATCCCCAGTAATAGGGCCCCCTTGTAGGTATAGACCCACCCCAGTAATAGGGCCACTTGTAGGTATAGACCCCCCCCCATTAATAGGGCCCCCTTGTTTGTTTAGTCCCCCCCCCAGTAATAGGGCCCCCTTGTAGTATAAGGACCCCACAGTTATAAGCCACCCTTGTAGGTATAGACCCCCACCAGTAAGAGGGACCCCTTGTAGGTATAGGACCCCACCCCAGTAATAGGGCCCCCTTGTTGGTAAGACACCCCATATAGTGCCCCTTTGTAGGTATAGACCCCCCCCCAGTAATAGGGCCCCTTTTTAGGTTATAGGAACCCCAGTAATAGGAGCCCCCTTGTAGGTATAGTCCCCCCAGTTATAGGGTCCCCCTTGTCATGTATAGTCCCCCGACAAAGAATAGGTCTCCCCTTGTGGTATAGACCCCCTAGTATCTTGTGCCCCTTGTTAGGTATGACCCCCCCTCCAGTAATAGGGCCCCCTTTTATGTATAGACCTCCAGAATTAGAGCACCTTGTAGGTATAGACCCTCCCAGTATAGGGCCCTTGTGGTATAGACAACCAGTAATAGGGCCCCTTGTAGGTATCGACCCCCCCAGTAATAGGGCCCCCTTGTATGTTTAGTCCCCCCCCAGTAATAGGGCCCCTTGTAGGTATAGACCCCTCCAGTAATAGGCCCCCTTGTAGGTATAGACCCCCCCCACCAGTAATGTGGGCCACCTTGTAGTATAGACCCCCCCCCAGTAATAGGGGCCCCTTGTTGGTATAGACACCCCAGTAATAGTGCCCCTTTGGAGGTATAGACACCCCCGCCAGTTATAGGGCCCCTTTTAGGTTAGACCCCCCAGTAATAGAGACCCCTTTGTAGGGTATAGTCCCCCCAGTTAAATAGGGCCCCTTGTAGTATAGACCCTCCCAGAAAAAAACTAATAGGTCACCCTTGTAGGTATAGACCCCCCTAGTAATAGAGGCCCCATTGTAGTATTGACCACCCCAGTAATAGGGCCCCATTGAGGTATAGACCCCCCAGTAATAGAGCCCCCTTGTAGGTATGCCCCCCCCCTTTAATGGGGCCCCTTGTGGTATAGACCGCCCCCGAAATAGACCCCCCTGTAGGTATAGTTTCCCCTCCCCGTAATAGTGCCCCCTGTAGGTATATTTTCCCCCCCAGTAAAGGCCCCTGTGGGTTTGTTTCCCCTCCCGTAATATCCCCCCTGTAGGTATGTTTCCCCCCCAGAAAATAGGGCCCCCACTTGTAGGTATAGTCCCCCCCAGTAATAACCCCCTTTTTGGTATAAAAACCAGCCCCGTAATAGGGCCCCCTTTTAGGTATGACCCCCCCAGATAGAGCCCCCTTGTAGGATGCCCCCCCCGTAGTAGGGCCCCCCTGTAGGTATAGCCCCCCCCCGGTAATAGGCCCCCTTTTTGGTATAAAACCACCCCCAGTAATGGGGCCCCCCTTGAGGTTGACCCCCCCATTTAATAGAGCCCCCTTGTGGTTAGACCCCCCCCAGTAAAAAGGGCCCCTTGTGGGTTAGCCCCCCACCCCAATAATGGGGCCCCCCCAATCCCCCCGGAGTTATTACTTACGGGGCCCGCTCCCGGCGTCTCCGTCCCCTTCCCGGCCCCAAGCCGCTTTTTTTGGCTTGGGGCGGGACGGAAGTCGGCGGCGGCCCCCGGTGAGCCCCTTCCCCCGGCCCCCGAAAAGCTCCCCTGCCCGCCGTTCATCTTAATTGTATGGCGCGCAGGGGAATGCTTAAATTTAAGGGGCCTTGTAAGAAGGGGGCGGGCCCGCCGGCGGCGGCCTCCCCCCCCCCCTGGCTTCCAGACCGGCCCCCAGCTCTGCACCCGCCACATTGAACTTTTGGGGTTTTCCCTGCGGCGGGCCAGGGAGCGGATCCCGGGGGTTTGCGGGTAATAGCAGCTGCCGTGGGGCCCCCCCAAGCCACGGGCCCGTAGCAAAGTACTCTGCTACCCGGTGTTACGCCCCTTCCCGGGTGGTGGAGCATACTGACATTTAAATGTGAGTCAAAATGTGATGGGTGACATCTATCTAATGGCTTTTCATTTCCCAAGGCCCTTACTGGGGACATGTTCTCACTTTCCGGTTGCAATGCCCCGGCTGGGAATATTGCCTCGCAGACCTTCCCCGTTGCTGCCTTACAAACCCCCCTGGGTATTTAAAATTTTTTTAAAAGACTTTGTGAAGGAGCTGAACTTCCGCGCCTTATTGGATATGCAATCCTCAAGCCCTGTGATCATGGGCCTTCCAATGTGAAAAGGGGGTTTTAAGCCCGCCGTTTTATTCTGCTACGCTGTATTGGGGGGTTGCCCTTCTCAGGGCAAGTGGCTTACTGGCTGGCTTTTAAAGGGCGGGTGGTGGTGGGTCAGAAGGGGCAATATATCTCATTAGGGAGAAGCACCATGTAGGTGTATAGGGATAAATCGCCTTTTGCACCAGCACGGCTTGATTCCTTTTCACACTGCAAGGGTCAGTAAGTCACATGTGACTTGAGGATTGTTGCATCCAATAGATGTCGCTGGAGAGTTCAGCTTATTTCCTTAAAGGGGTTGTCTCGCTACAATAATTGGGTTTTAATTAAAAGATCTTTAAAAAACAAGCAGCTTTGCAATATATGTTCATTACAAATGTCCTACTGATTTTGAGCTAGCCCTGTTCATAGGAGTGCATCAGCTTCTCAAATCTCTATAGCAGCAGACCTGTTGATCCTTATCTTACTGGCTGTCAGGTCTGTATGACTCATCAGCCTTTGAAGACAGGTCGGAGCAGAGAGCCCCTCCCGCACAGAATGCTTCTGTAGTGGAGGGAGGAGGAGGGAGGACTCTGGCTTCTATGTCCGTGCTGCCTGGATTAACCCTGTGTGTGCCTGCTTCCTCCTGCTCTCTACACAGATTGAGCAGAGATTAGGCTGATCAATAGATGTGACAGCAGTGACCCTGTGTGTTACTATAATCATGATATGTCTGTGGAGCTGTAACTATAATAATATTATACAGATCAGGGAGGCTTGTGAACAGTTCATGCTGTGCTGTACTAGGGACACATCCTGAGTAACACTTTGCAGCTTCTCTGCCTCTGTTCTGAGAGGGTTTGTTTGTTGTTGCTGGAGATGTGGAGATATGTAAGCTAAGCAGAGGGTATAGGAACACTTGCAGCCCCTCTGTTCTGCTATTAGCAATCATAGACCTCTCTAGGCAGGCACACACAGGGTTAACTCTGGCAGCAATCCCCCTGCTGTATAGAAGTTAGGGGCGGCTAGCTGCCTGTGTGCTGAGAGGAGGGGGGTAGAGGGCGGGGGGAAGAGGCAGAGAAGCTAGCACGCCTCTCAATTCAACTCCCAGTCACAGACAGAGGCTGAAAGCTGTTAATGAGACAACTCCTTTAAGTCACACCTGTCCTTATAATTGTATTTGTACACAGTTGTAAGAAAAAGTAAGTGAACGCGTTGAAGAGATGGTGGATGATGCACCAAGACAACGATTCAAAACACATGAGTAAATCAACAACAAAGAATGGTTGAAAAAGATGTAATTAGTGTTTTGTAATGGCCAAGTCTGAGTCCTGACCTTAACATCATCAAGATCCTGGGACATAAGCTAAAGAGGATGCTACACAGGAGGCCTGGCAGAGAAATCGATGAAGTGAAACATAATTGAGAGGGGGAATGAAACCTCCCTAAGGTTTGCAGCTATAAGAACCATTTAGTCAAGGCAATTGCTGCTAAAGGTGATCTACAGGTTACTAAATTAAAGGGGTCACTTACCTTTCTTTAAGCAGTACAACGGATTTTATGTTATTAGTTTAGTTACATTGAGTTTGTCTATAATTGTGACCTAGATAACAACCAGATTGTGTTAGTGATCATTGCAGAATTCCAAGCAATTCCAAAGTGTTCACTTACTTTTTTTAGCAACTCTATCTAGGTTGTACTTGGAACTTTTTAATCTATGTTATTGGAGGCATCTTACTGACTTTCAGCCTTTTAGGACTTATTTTCCTGCATCGTGGGCTCTCTGTAAACCCTTTGAGTCACTAAAATGGTCATATTTAGTAACACACTAGTAACACACTACAGCCATGTTCACACAATTAAGATTCTGTCAGGAGTAAGAAATAGAAATCCTGACAGAATCTGCCAACTAAAAGAATCCCAGTACAGAAAAACAGCTGTTTTTCTGTACTGGGATTCTTTTAATAAACAACACCTATGCTGACGCCCATTGCATCTGTTTTGGAGTTCTGAAAGTGGAGGTGAGGCTGTCTCCATGTGGCGATCTGGTGCATTAAGGAGGTGTTTTGTTGTGACACTATAAAGAGGACTTTCTGTGCTGTCCAAACCACATTTTATTGGAGAATCTGCCAACTAGTGTTGTTCGAATCGTTCAAGAAAAATTTCTCGATTTTTTTAGAACTCGAGCCGGACTGAGCTTTTTACGGTTTGTTAGAGAAAAATTCACGCTAGAGACATGAGCTCGATGCGCCATTTTTTTTTCGCTTTTAGCTGCTTCTGCAGTTTTGGCGGCCATCCAATCAATGCACAGCACAGAAAGTGTAAAAAAAAGTCACCACTGAGTGTGTAGGGATCTCATTGGCAGCTAAAATCACATGATCCTGTTAAATGTATGTCACTGTATTTCCTGTTGAACGCCATTTCCAGTTCACTCTCTGTACTGAACACATTGCTCTCTGTCTGCTTGCTTGCATGCATGCAGGCATGCCATTTCTCAATGATTTTAGACAGGAAAAGCTGCCAGTCAGATTAGTTGGGGGAGAGGGCAGCAAGCCTAGGGAATCAAACTTAGGGAGTTTTGTATTGCTGGCTGCATCTTTGCCATCTTTATTCTGAGTGCCCAAAAGTTCATTTCTCCTGTTTTGGGGGTCCAGCTATTGCAGAAGACACCATCAGCAAATCTGCTATAGAAAGAAATCGATTTCAAATACTGGTTTCTTGCTGCAAATTTGATTGAGTGCCCAAAAGTTAATTTTTCCAGTTTTGGGAGTATAGATAGTGCAGAAGACACCATTAACAAATCTGCTGTAGAAGGAAATCGCTTTTAAATATTGGTTGTTTGCTGCAAATTTGATTGAGTGCCCAAAAGCTCATGTTTCCAGTTTTTGGGGTACAGCTACTGCAGAAGTCACCATTAGCAAATCTCCAATAGAAATAAATCTATTTCTAATACTGTTTGCTTGCTGCAAATTTTTGTGATAGAAGAAAATTTCAGTTTTGCAGTGTTGGTGGTAGAGTTCTTGCATAAGACACCATTAACAAATCTGCCATAGAAAGAAATTTATTTCTAATACTGTTTGCTTGCTGCAAATTTTTGTGATTGAAGAACACTTTATTTTTCCAGTGTTGCTGGTAGAGTTCCATAAGAGACCGTTAACAAATATTTACCTTTTTAATATTTATCTTTTTGAACATGGAGCGAACTAGAGGTGGTAAGCGTGCAAAGAGGGGTATGAGACAAGGCACTCCTTCCAATGCTCTGGACAATACACTACAATACAGTAGCAGGATCGTCAGGCCTGTCATCGCTTGGTCAGTTCCCTGTGTGTCTCATTACTAAAGAGCATTGCCAATCAGTTCTTCAGTGGTTAACACACCCTGCATCCAGCGGTTTTACCTCCCCTTGCTCTCAATCACGGCCACAAATGTTGTCGTCATCATCATGGGCCAAATGTCACTCAATGTTACACAGACCACTCTAGATAATTCATATTCTGAAGACCTCTTTGATGATACAATGCGGTTGGGGTCAGAAGGCATTTCAAAAGATCAAGAGGCCAAAGAGGATGATTTTGTCTGCTCTGACGCCCAATCGCTGATGCCCTCAGAGGAGGAGAAGGAAGCTAGACCATCGACAGAAATATTGAGCGGTCAGCAGTGCTTCGCAGTGCCTGTGGCTTCTAGCCCGCAGCTTGAGGATGCAGACTGTCAGGAAGAGGAAGTCACCTGTGATGATGACATTGCGGATCTAACGTGGTCTTTTCAGCAGCAGCTGGCGAGCGCATCATCAGTGGAGGAGGAGGATGACGGGTCCGGCCTCAGAAAGGGAGAGGGTGGTCGCACAAGTCCGCTGAAATTACTCCACCATCCATGGTCAGTGGTGGCAGCGGGAACACTGCTACTAGGTTTTCACAGTTGAAGAGAGTGAAGGACCTGGCGCCAGGCAAGGTGGTGTGCGACAACAGGAGAAATCTCTTTGCCACCCTTAGGATCGGTAGACTTACGCACATCCCTTGCCTGGCACATGTCATGAACCTGGTTGTGCAGAAATTTCTCAAGCGCTACCTGAGTCTTCACTGTCTGTTGAGGAAGGCTCAAAGTCTTAGCTCACACTTTCGGCGTTCGCACTCTGGTTCTGCACGACTGCCAGTGTTGCAGGGTCATCTGGGGCTCCCTGTCAACCGTCTCATATGTGACGTGGCAACACGCTGAAATTCTACCCTCCACATATTCCAGCAATTGTGGCAGCAGCGCAATGCCATTATGCAGTATGAAGTGTCGCATGGCCTGACGACCAGTGGTGCGAACCTCGGGTGTTGACCCATAGAGAGTGGAAGCAGGTGAAGGATCTCTACACCATCCTAGACAGTTTTGAAGGCGCCACCAAGATGGTCAGTCAGGACGATGGCATTGTCAGCATGACCATTGTGGTCATATCTTTACTGGAACAAGCGTTAGCCACTCTGTGACAGCAGGTCTTGGCAGTGATGGAGGAGGAGGAGGCAGACACAGAGCCTTACTCACCGAGAGATGTAGAAGGCCCGACTGTTTTCACATTGTATAGGTCTTCTTTGGGTGGTGGTTCGACATCCAGGGCTGGTGCAGGATGGCAGTTCAGCTCACAGAGTAGAGAACATAAGGCTAGCCAGGGCTCTGGTGATGAGGAAGTGGAGGAGGATGATGAGGCAGGGGTGGACACCACCGGTACTGATTACCATTCAATGGTAAGAGGTTGGCACAGATTACAGGAGGAGGAGGAGAAGAGGAGAAAGATCTGGTTAGTGCCCCTGAACCCAGAGGCTTGGGAGATCCAAGCAGCATCTCGCACATGAGTGCTTGGATGGTACATTACCTGCAACATGATCCACACATCAAGGCATTCAAAATAAACAGCGATTACTGGGTGGCCACCCTCCTTGATCCATGTTACAAATCAAAAGTGAGCAATTTCCTTCCACCCACTCAAATTGACAGTAAAATGCATTAATTTGAGACAGTGCTCATTGACCAACTCGAGACATCTGTTGCGTCTTCTGGTTGACATTTTTCAATAGCTTTTTACCACCTCACCAACGCCTGCAAGGCAGTGCAGCATTCAGACACACCGAGACAGCCTTCAGAGCATGGTCCATGACTACCTGCGGCTCAACACCGATGTTTTGGGACTTAATCGGGACCCATTCGACTCCTGGATGTCCAAACTGGATGAATGGCCTGAGCTTGTTCGACACGCCATGCAAATTTTATCCTGCCTGGCAGCCAGCGTTATCTCAGAAATCACCTTCAGTACAGCTGGCGGGGTGATAACTGACAAACGTATCAGTCTTTCCCCTGAGAATGACATTTATCAAAATGAATCAAACGTGGATCTCTGAAGATTTTGTTGCCCCGGTTGCTGATGTCACCAGTGTTCAGGAGTATTTAAAATACAAGTAATTAAAATAGTATTTAAAATACTTGTCAGGGATTTGTATTTTGTAATCAAAATACTTTTTTTATTCAGTATTTTGTATCTGTAATTAAAATACTTTTAGGAAGTATTTTAAGTATTTTAATTACTTTCAAAATTCCAAACACATCTTGTAAGTTAAATCACCCGCCTCACCGCACTTAAAAAAAAACAACACCGCGAGTCACGTCATCACTCTCGTTTCTCATAACTCGTGCGGGGTGCGACGAGAGGAGGGAAAATCCCAGCACGTTCCAGCAACGCAAGTCCGCTTTGTAGTGAAGCGTGATTTATTTTTACTTTTTAATTATCCCGATCGCGTAATCCATTCCGTAAAATTACCGTATATACTCGAGTATAAGCCAACCCGGATGTAAGCCGAGGCCCCTAATTTTACCCCAAAAAACTGGGAAAACGTATTGTCTCGAGTATAAGCCGAGGGGGGGAAATCCACCATTGCAGATAAAAAGTCTGGTCATGTGCATTACAGCTTAGTAACTCCATGTGCTCATAGTAAATAGCAGTTAACCCCATCATGTCCCTCACATTAACCCCCTGTGTGCCTCAAATAAGAGTTACTGATATGTGAGAGACATGGAGGTAATAATAAGGTATCTTCATAATTAAAGTCCTTTATAAGTACCCCCATGCCCCATGTGTCTCACATATTAGTAACCCTTATATAGAGCACACAGGGGTTAATATGAGGGACATGATGGGGTTAACTGCTATTAATGTGAAGCATATGGAGTTACTGAAACTAAATTATTATCCCCAAATGCCTGACATTAATAGGCATAGTAACTAAAGGAAGGTACCTGTATGTTTCTCTTTACTGTAGCATCCTCTCCTCCATGTGACAGACATCTTCTATAGGAGTCCGGACACAGTGAATCCTGGCCACTGACATATCTGCAGGGTAGATGCTAATCCTAGTGGGCTAAAGGACCTCTGATCAATTTTTTGTTTTTATTAAATTTTTTGTTTACATTTTTCAAGTATTTTAGTATTTGGAAAATACTTTTGAAGTAGTATTTAGTATTTGTATTTAAAATACTTCAGTCATAAGTATTTTGTATTTAAAATACTTTCCCAAAGTATTTTCCCAAACACTGGATGTCACTGAATAGTAAACTGTAGCACGTCTTCTTCACAATGTGAAATACACATTCCATCAGTCGTCTATTAACATCAGTCATCAGTCAGTCTGCAGTAAGTCATCCATTAACTGTTTCATTGCCCCATACAGCCAAATCAAATAGGACCCCCACCCATTACTAGTTCCTATTTTTTTTAACATATTTGTGGGCCCCTTTTTGATTAGGGCCCGTGACAGGAGTACTGCCCTATTGCCCTATTGGCATCCTTGGCTGTAGCAGAGGCTACAGGACCCTGCATCCTCAGGTGTCCCAAAAGCCCCTTTGACACATAAGAAGACACCGGTATTGGAAATAGCACATGGTAACTGGCAATAGGGCAGTACTAGTGTCAGGGGCCCTAACCAAAAAGGGGCCCACTGATATGTTACCACTACACCCCCTATAACTACGGCCCTGCCAGCTGAACCTCCATGTTCCCCATTGGGATGTCCTTGCTGCTACCACATATATCACATGTTCTTGGGCCCTTGTACAAGAAGTGATAGGGTAGGAACTTTGTCCCATTCCTCCTGAAAGAACTAATGTAACTGAGCCAAATTTGTAGGTCGCCTTCCTCACACCAACATTTTCAGCTTTGCCCTTAAATTTTCAATAGGATTGAGATCAGGGCTTTGTCATGGCCACTCCAAAACATTGATATCTCGATCCGGCAGTGTCAGTGTATACTGACCCACCAATAGTCGGTATATGGCAGAGCCTTTGGGCCCTTGCAAGCATTTATGGTATAACTCGCAGAGGTAGCTGAAGTGCAGGTCAGGACACAGCAGGTGAAGGCATGGACAATAGGACACCGCAGGTGTAGCCGTAGGCGGATAGCGCAGTCCCAGGAGAGAAGCAGGCTTGGTACAGCGACAGGTATACAGCAGGTATATAGTGTACTGGTGCAGCGATAGGTGTTCAGGAGATAGCATTCTGGAAGCACACAGGTAAATGCAGGTAGTGTACAGAAACACAGATACAGCAGCGATACAACAGCCAGGGGTCAAGCTCTATGTAATGGACAACAATAAAGTTGCCAGGAGCAAGGGCAGGAAGTTCCTTTTAGGCAAACAGAGGTCACAGGTTAATTACAGGTAAATAGGGCACTATCCCTTTAAACAGCCGGGTACTCATTACCTATCGGAAAGGGAGGTCGCTGAGAGATAGACTGATGAGGAGTCACTTCGCAACCCCCAATTTAAGTGGAGAAACATGGTTAGACAGGAAACCCTTAGGTACTTTTAAATGTGGATCCAATTGTATAGCCTCTCCACTAATACAACAGGATAGAGTGTTTCATAGTGTCTCCAAAAATAAATATTTTTTTTATCACAGACTTCGCAAACTGTAAAACAGAGGGGTAGTTTACCTTTGTACTTCCCCCGTCTGTTAAATAATATAGGTAAGACTAATCAGCAATTTAGAAGGAGGATACAAGAACATATAGGAGACTTGGAACAAAGGAGAGAAACTCTAGTTGCGCGCCATGTACATGAATTTCATGGGGAGATTATAAAATACTTACGGTAAATTTAATCTGATTGAAATCATTCCACCACTCACTTGTAAACGAAACTGGGATAATAAGATCTTCCGGAAAGAAACGGAGTGGATCTTCCACATGCAGACTTCAACCTTTTGGTCTTAATGCATCACTTTCGTTCGGTTGTTTTATTTAATATCCCGGCATTTTCCTCCCTTTTTTGAGTATGCATTTGCATATGGGTTATCAACATTGAGAATCCCATCCTGGGTTATCATCGGACACGGTTGTGATCCAATAATCCCTTTTATTGTTAATTTTAGAATGTATCTACGAGAATGCCTCATTTAGACAATTATTATTCCAATAAGGACCCGCGGTTTGGATAGTATTATATGTCCCCTTTTTCTTTGCGACATTTTTTTCATCTATATAGGTTCCATATATACATTGTGTCAAACCTTGGAGGTGTACTATGTCATATATATCATCTTGGTCAATGTTTTTAAGGAATTTTATTTAGATCGCAGGATTATTAAACCATACTTACATACTGTACGTTATTTTGGCATCATAGTGAGTGGCATATTTTTGTGCACTGTAAGGGTATGTTCACATGGTTTATTGCGGCGTGTATACAGTTAGGGCCAGAAATATTTGGACAGTGACACAAGTTTTGCGAGTTGGGCTCTGCATGCCACCACATTGGATTTGAATGAAACCTCTACAACAGAATTCAAGTGCAGATTGTAACGTTTAATTTTGATGGGTTAAACAAAAATATCTGTTCGAAAATGTAGGAATTGTACACATTTCTTTACAAACACTCCCCATTTTAGGAGCTCAAAAGTAATTGGACAAATAAACATAACCCAACCAAAATATTTTTAGTTTCAATATTGTGTGGCGAATCCTTTGGAGGCAATCACTGCCTTAAGTCTTGAACCCATGGACATCACCAAACGCTGGGTTTCCTCCTTCTTAATGCTTTGCCAGGCCATTACAGCCGCAGCCTTCAGGTCTTGCTTGTTTGTGGGTCTTTCTGTCTTAAGTCTGGATTTGAGCAAGTGAAATGCATGCTCAATTGGGTTTGAGATCTGGTGATTGAAATTGGCCAAATTTCAGAATGTTCCACTTTTTGGCACTCATGAACTCCTGGGTAGCTTTGGCTGTATGCTTGGGGTCATTGTCCATCTGTACTATGAAGCGCCGTCCGATCAACTTTGCAGCATTTGGCTGAATCTGGGCTGAAAGTATATCCCGGTACACTTCAGAATTCATCCGGCTACTCTTGTCTGCTGTTATGTCATCAATAAACACAAGTGACCCAGTGCCATTTAAAGCCATGCATGCCCATGCCATCAACGTTGCTCCCACCAGTTTTACTGAGGATGTGGTGTGCCTTGGATCATGTGCCATTCCCTTTCTTCTCCAAACTTTTTTCTTCCCATCATTCGGTACAGGTTGATCTTTGTCTCATCTGTCCATAGAATACTTTTCATGAACTGAGCTGGCTTCTTGAGGTGTTGTTCGGCAAATTTAACTCTGGCCTGTCTATTTTTGGCATTGATGAATGGTTTGCATCTAGATGTGAACCCTTTGTATTTATTTTCATGGAGTCTTCTCTTTACTGTTTGACTTAGAGACAGATACACCTACTCACTGAGAGTGTTCTGGACTTCAGTTGATGTTTGTGAACGGGTTCTTCTTCACCAAAGAAAGTATGCGGCGATCATCCACCACTGTTGTCATCCGTGGACCCCAGGCCTTTTGGAGTTCCCAAGCTCACCAGTCAATTCCTTTTTTCTCAGAATGTACCCGACTGTTGATTTTGCTACTCCAAGCATGTCTGATATCTCTCTGATGGATTTGTTCTTTTTTTTCAGCCTCAGGATGGTCTGCTTCACATCAATTGAGAGTTCCTTTGACCGCATGTTGTCTGGTCACAGCAACAGCTTCCAAATGCAAAACCACACACCTGGAATCAACCCCAGATCTTTTAACCACTTCATTGATTACAGGTTAACGAGGGAGACGCCTTCAGAGTTAATTGCAGCCCTTAGAGTCCATTGTCCAATTACTTTTGGTCCCTTAAAAAAGAGGAGGCAATGCATTACATAGCTATGATTCCAAAACCCTTTCTCCAATTTGGATGTGGAAACTCTCATATGGCAGCTGGGAGTGTGCACTTTCAGCCCATATGAAATATATAATTGTAGTTCTGAACATGTTTTTGAAAACAGCTAAAATAACAAAACTTGTGTCACTGTCCAAATATTTCTGGCCCTAACTATAGTACGTGCCACAATACCCCGTGTGTTTTGCAACCACACGCTGATCAGCGCGTAATTCCAAAGCACGGACGCCGGCCCCATCGACATGCATTGTCAGTGGTGCGTATTTGCTGCTAACAATTGACATGTCAATTCTCCCCCAGCGCGTTCAATACGATCGTATTGTACGCACGGGGGGACAACACGTAATCCATAGCTCTCTATGAGAGCTGTGAATTACCGTAATTGCGGCGCGCATTTCGCTGCGTATTAAGTGCAATACATGGCAAAATGTGTGCCGAAATACGCGGCTAAATAAGCCATGTGAACATACCCTAAGGAGTTCAGCTGCCTTTATGTTTATAACTAGTTTTGATCGACTGTTCGAGAAAAAGTTAAGTTCTAGTAGAACTTCTCAAATTTTTAGAACTCGAACCGAACATTTTACTGTTCGAGTAAAGTTCTAGTTTGACACGCCATTTTCAGTTTCGTTTTCAGTGACTTTCTGTACTTTTGGCGGCCATCCAATCACCTTTCTGCACTTTTGGCGGTCATCCAATCTGTGCAGCGCACAGAGAGGTGTCAAAAACCGTCATCGCTGAGGTGTAGGGCTCTCATTGGCTCCCTAAAATCACATGACCATGTTATATATTTCACTGTATTGCCTTGTAACGCCATTTTCAGCTCACTCTCTTTACTGTACAAAACTGCTCTTAGTTAGCATTTTCCTCTTCATATACATCAATAATTAGGGAGTTTTGGTATTCCCTGGCTGAAATCTTTCAAACCCCAGAAGCTGTTTTGATGACTTTTGCAGATCACATAACACCTAACTCTCATATACATGGATATATATTATACAGAGCGCTTGGATTTGATAAATCATTCTCAGTGCCCAAAAGTTCTGTTTTTGCAGTTTTGGGGGTTCAGTAATTGTATAACACATTTTCTCCAAATCTCCTATGTGTTAAAGGGGCTTTTGGGCCCCCTTAGGATGCAGGGCCCCCATAGCAGCTGCTGCCGCTGCACCTCCTATAGCTACGCCCCTGCTTGCAAGCTGTCCTCATCTTTTCAGTTAGGCATTGAAAGGAATTTAAATTTTTTTAGCCTCTTACTTTTTCTGTCACTCTTAGAGCACATTTTCTTCACTAAGTTGTTCCACGTAAACCCGTTTAAATGTTATGGATGGTGATTCCAGCTTCTCCTCCCCTGTATAGATATAAAAATTAACCAGAACATCTTCTCCCATTGGCTTCAATGTGGTTCGAAGTTCGAGTTCGAATAGAACTTCAAACCGAACTCACAAAGGTTCAAAAGGTTCTGATAGAACTAGAACTTTTTACTGTTCGCTCAACACTATTTATAAATATTAGGGCTAATGTGCCCCAGACAAGCTTGCACAGTTCCCTGTGAGATGCCATTGTTGCTGGTGCTCTGCACAATCCTTCAGTTATATGGAGTGTGTAGCGACCTTTCCTGACCTGCGCAATACTTATTGCAAGGCTGGTACCGCTTTATTGTGATTGATCAAAGTCCTGGGCATGAGCAGTGCTTGGACAATTTGGCGGACATGCACAGTATTCACTGCAAAGTCTGAGCCACTCACTGGAAGTTTGTATGTATGTATAGCACTTCTGGTCATTCGCACACCATCAAACAGGATGCCAAAAGCGTTTTTGAAATCACAGGTGCACTGTATTTGTATAGAGGTGGAGCCTACAGAGTATAAATGGGAGGTGAGGATGTATGCCTTTGCCTCCCATTATCTGGGAATGTCTATTGGTATCATCATACATCTGAGATGGTAATATTAAAGGGGATGTATCGCTTCCTTACTTCGGCTGATTCACACTTCTCTTAGCTTCCCAGCTCTGTGAATGCAGGGGCGTTTCTTCCCCTCCCAGCTGGATGACATCATCCCCCCTTCACTGCTGGCCTGAGACTCCCCCTCCTCCCCTCTGAGTCCACATGTCACTGTGTCTCTCCCTATCAGTCTTATTTTATAAGAGCTGTATACATACCACAGGCTGCATTCAATCTAATCTGAGCACTGATCTCCTCTCACAGCTGGAGATGTATTACAGCTTTCTAAGAACGGCACAGATCTGCGTGTATGCAGGAGAGTTAGGCACAGGGTCAAAACTGTCATGTTTTCTCATTGTACAATCTGCTACAGCCCTGTTTTTTCTAGGTGTGGAAACAGAAAATGCAAACGGCCCCTAACTCTGAGTCAGACACACAGCTCCGTGAATCGACCCAGGGGCTGTACAGAATGTAAATGAGCTCTCAGCTAGTAAAATTGCAAGGAGGAGGGATCAGGAGGGAGTTAGACCCACACTGGATATCAGTGTAAATAAAAACACAAGATAAAGGACACTGTGAGAACTAGGCTGCTTTGCTAATGACATCCAATTGCAAAGTTGCTTGTTTTCACTGTCCCCTTATTCTGAAGACCATTTAATGAAACGATAACACCCCTTTAACTTTACAGCTGTAGCTGGAGGTATTTACCTCATTTATCTGGTTACCATCTCAAAACCTTTATGTTTGTCTGTACAACCATCCCCTGATGAACCTTCTTATGAAGAGGAAACGAGTTAGGACTCTTCCCTAATTTTGATGTGTATACATTGAGGACCATTCATTATATATAGTAGTACCTGTGTGGTGAATTCGGGTGCGGATAGGGGCAAAGGAGAAGACTGGAAGCATGGTTTAGGCTGTCACTCTGGTCACGGCGGTTAATACTTACATCAACTGCAGCTTTCATGCCTCTCCCACTCTGGCACCAGTGAAGAAGGGGTCTGCACTGCTGGATGGCGGTGGTAGTTGTTCCCCCGGGCACACTATGTAGGTGGTCTCTCCCTCGATTGCCTGGGTTTTACATGGAGTGCGAAGTGCCCTTGATGTACGGTGCAGAAATAAGCAGGCAGGAGACAAGGAGTTAACAATGGTAAAATCATCTCAGGCCTCTTTACTTCAACCTGGCAAGATGTACAGCACATGGCAGTGGTCATCCTTCATAATCCAACTCCATCCTTCCAGTTGCAGCCACTCTGTAGACTGAGGCAAGGTAATGTTTCTAAACCCCAATTACTCGCTGAGCTAGCTCTTTCCCGTTTCATTCCCATGCGGCCAGGGAAGATAAGGGTTAAGGCTGAGCTCGGCAGATGAAAACACTAATACCCTGAAGGTGGACATCAGTGCAGAGACTAGCTCTCCTGTGGAGAGACAAGCACCCCTGGAGAGAAAGACTAACTCCCTTACAGAGAACAACTCCATTGGAGAGACAAGTTCTCATGGAAAGACCCATACTCTACTTAGCAGATAGAGACCTGGAGAGACCCAGAACATTAAATGTATCTATCTTTTCTAACCTTCTAATCTATCCCCACCCTATGTTGTTATGGTTTCTCCCACCAAAGTCTTGAGTTACTGCAGCTGGTTACATTTCTGCAACACATCATGACTATACACAATTCACAGACATGTACAGAAGCTACTGGCTGACACAGGAGTGAAATAGGGGTAATTTCTAGAACATTCTTAGTACAATAATAACAGAACACAGTGCAGTCATTAATAAACATTATTAAACATTTTTAACCCTTTAGTAGTATACCATACTACCTACTCCTGTACACTACACCTGCAACAATAGATTAAGGGTGACTCAATAGGGTAAACTAACTTATATAGTGGAGCCGCCCTTTTCGGGGCGATTACCTTACTTTTAGGCAGGGTGAGCATAGGGACAGTGCTTTTTATCTCCCTATGAATTTCATCACTCTCACCCTTGGACAATACAGGCTACTATATTTAAAAGACATCCATTAACTGAATTCATCTACCTCCAAACCATGAGTAGGGTTTCATTATCCGCTATATTGGTCCTCTATAATTGCACACTTATTTGGATCCAGATGTATGAAGAAACATATGAAGGGGACAATCTGAAATTGTCTTAATTGGATATCAAACACATGAGGTAACCCCCAGACATATGAATCGCCATGTCATATTTTGATAGGGAAAATGTTCTTTGGATGCATTCTGGAGGCCACCAATAAAATTAGCTTCTAACTAGTAAAAACTCCATGAAGGAAAAAGCATAAGCTCTGCTTAACTGGATGTTAGCAGTAATAACAGCAGTGAGTGACAGGTCAGATTAATGAAGCTGTCGTGTGAGGGCGTATAGCAGAAATGATTTATAAACAGGGAATGTACACATGACGGGTAGATCATAAGCTGAGAAACATTCCTCGCACACATGGCAAGATGACACATCAGCAAAAATATCACATCTATTAACAAATGACAACATTCTGCAGCAATCTGTATAATAGCAATCTGTATAGAAGCTGCAGCTATACGCATAGATATGCTACGCATAGTTTATATTAGTTATGAGTTATATGGGTGTAGGTGCAGAGGTAGCAGTTGCAAAAGGGCCCTGTTGCATGATGGGGCCAAAGGCCTCTCTGCCGCATAAATAGACACCAGTATGATAAATGGTGCATTGAAAGTGGGAGCCATGTTACTTTGGAGCTCACATATACAGAATGGCAGAGGCACGGATAGCAGCAGAGGGCAGTGGTGATTCAGTAGGAGATAGAGAAGCAGTGTGAAGCAGGAGCATGGAGCACTCTTCTTCTTCTGCTTCACACCGCCCACTGTCTATGTCCCTGAGGAAGGCATATTATGGCCGAAACGTCGGACTGATCTGTGGGCTCATCTACTCTATCACCTTGCCTTTATATATTGAATTGGAGAGCTGATGATTTACTTTATGACTCAATAAATTGTATTTTTCTACTTTTACAAAAGGAGTGCCGTGGATTCTCTATTCCACTGAGCACCCACCATATCCAAAAAGGTGTGCTGTAGTGATTCAGTAGGAGTGAGTGTGCTAAACAGAAAACTTACTTCTGCATATAGATTGAATAGATAAATCGAATGCATGCAGCCCTGTGTTACACCTTTGCCTATTGTAAACCAGTCAGATTCTTTCTTCTAGCCTCATGATTAAAGTATAAATTCTGCATTGGAACTATCAGGAGTTCTGATATCCCTGTACTCCTCAACCTGGACCAGAGTTTTTCAATGATTTACAGTCAAAAGCCTTTCTTTAGACTATGAAGCACATGTACACAGGCTTTTGGTATTTGTTTGACTTTTCAAGGATCCATTGATGTTATTTTCCATATTGCTGGGCAAAGTCTTGGCTGATGTAATAGTGGGACAGTACGAATGCGGTCGATAGCAGGTGCCTTGATAAGGCTTTCATTGCTGCCTCAACTTCATTGTTTGATACCAATGGTCCATGTTCAAAATCTGCATGTGGAAATAATTGTTGATTCTCTTGTCCTACTGTGTATTAGGACCCTTTTCTTTAGTCATCCATTTTAGTCTTTATTATTTTTTAACCATTTCCAGGAACTTTTCACTAACTTCTTCCACAGCTTTCTTAAAGTCTTCCCGTAGATCTGCTGGTATTAGTAGATTTTGCAGACTTTGAGTTCTGGTGACATGTATTTAAAGGGGTTTTCTCACTACAAAGATTGCCTTCCATCATGTAGGGAACGGTGAATGAAGACTTTTACTAGATTAATTGCTTTTTTGATATTGCCCTGGTCAGGAGACAAGAGTGATTTTTGTTTTCTCTAAGTGCACACAAGTGTCTCTAGGTTACTGTCCATATCTCCCTTCCTGACTAGACAGAGAGCAAGGACTGACATCACAATGGACGGAGTAGAGACTTTAGCTCTAACTAGATTGTCTTTACTCCTTAGAGGTCTCTAGCTTTGCTTACTGAAGACTAAGGGCGACATGTATGGATGTTGGCGCTGACAGGCCAGTTCTAAATAGATTTAAGGTAGTGTAGACTGCGCCAGAATGTATGAACCTGTTCTTCTGCAGTTCACACATACAAGCGTATTTTAGTGCTACTACGATAATTCAGATTCATGCAGACCACCTTTAACTTGGTCTGGCTGTCCTAACTGTTCTGCACCTAGATTTGACATCGACGAATCATAAATGTGTCTACTTCCATGAATGTGATGCGACGCCCCCAGAGCACACCAAAACTTTGGCGCATTACAAAGTGACTTCCTGTGCCAACGTTTGGAGTGCACCTGTTCATACATTCTTTTTGGCTCAAAGTACACCAGAAAACTGGTGCTGCCCTGTTTGTACATGTCGCCCTAAATCTCCTGCACTTATGTCTCTGTAACACTGAGCTAGTTACAGAGGAGTTAAATATGTTAATCTCTGCTATGGAACCACCCAAATTGTGACCTGGCAGTGTGCATCTGAAGCTGCCTGTAACTCTGGTGATAAAATCCCTTTGAGGTCATACTTATCCATTTTCATGTTTGGCTTACTAATTTTTAATTTTATCCTGAGTTTCCCTTTTAGAAGCTAGTGATCTGTTTGCCTTTGTTGATATTACTGAACTCTTCCATAGTTCTCTTCCACATACAGAGTCAATCTGATTCTTGTAGACTCTCTTAGGTGAGGTCCACATATATAGTCTCCTTTTTGCTTGCTGAAAGGTCTTTGAATCAATAGATTTGTTTTTCTTGCAGAATTTATTCAATCGTTCTGCTTTGTTTCTGTCACCAAGCCCATATTTTCCTTCCACTTGACCTTCTTCCTTGTTGCCTACTTTTGCTTTCCAGTTGCCCATAATTATTAGCATATCTCATTTGCATGTTCTGTCAATTTCACCTTGTAGTTGTTTATGCAACCAATCAATTTTGTGCTCTTCTGCATATGTTGTTGGCTCATAGACCTGAATTATGGTTGTATTAATGGACTTGCCACGTAGACAAATGGAAATTATACAGTCACTGACCACATTAGGTTCCACTACATTTCTTGCCAATTTTTTATTATTAATTCAACTGCATTTCTTCTTTGTTTCTCATTTTCAGCCTAGTATATCACATTTTCTTTAGACTTGAAGCAGCCAAATTCCATCTATTTTAGTTCGCAGTAGATCTAGATGCTTGGGTTCCATTTCATTCTTGACTACTTCAGTTTTCCTTACTTGTTACATTCTATGCAGCTTCTGACCCTCATTTCACATCAGCATTTAGACATCCCTTGTTCCCGTGCTAACATTACTCTGAGGTCTTCAGCTGTTCCCCAGTGTTGAGTACCTTCTGACCTTAGGGGCTCATGTCCAAGCCTGATATCACAATTCCTTTTAAAACTATGTATTGATTTTTCTTGGCAGGGTACGGAATTAGGGTATGGAATTTCTTCCACACAGTTAAAACACCTTCCCCATCTGCTGCTGCCCACATAGGTAGCTTGTCTTGGTTTGGCACCTCATTTGAAATTTGATCACCATGGAAGACCCTGTGGGTGGTTAAATTATGAGTGGCATAGCTCTCAATAACATTGATGGACTTAAGCCCTAATTAGGATTGTGCTTTGTATATGTATAAAATAGAGGCCTTCAGTGTGCACACTTTGATCATATTGATGTCCACCACATCAAGATAGCTTCATCAGGTGGGGCTTTGACCCTACTGAGAGACATTAGAGTTGAGGACACACCTCATGAGGTTAACCACCTCAAGGCGTTAGGTGGGCATTAACAATTTGATCAAACTGTGCACTAAAGACCTCTATTTCATACATGTACAAAAGACAGCAGTAATGCAATTTAAATTTTCCATGTGTTTAACGTAAGTTTGGGTTTTATTGTCTACTGTGTGCTACTGTAGTTTTTGTTTTTGTACATTGAGCTGTGTTTGACTGATACCAATGTTTGGCTATGGAGATCACATGACTGTGTTCTTCATTTTATGAACCTGGTTGTAATGGGTGTGATTGAATCACCTAAACTCAGTAATTACAGGGGTGTCTACGTACTTTTGGCCATTTAGGGCGACATGTATGAATTCTGGCGTTTAGACGCCATTTTGAATGTGCCTAATAATAGTGTAGAACGCGGCCGAATGTATGAATCTAGCGTGTCGTACGGTTCTATTCTTGGTTTTTGTGTGCGACGCCATTTGTATGTGCATTATTAGGTGCATTGGTCTGGAGTAGAAATGAGCGAACACTAGAAAATTCGCTGCCCCCGATCTCGGGGGGCGTGCGGGAGGCGGGGGTCACTAGAACCATGGCGCAGCTATAAATTTCTCGCTTTGCTATGGCATTTCAAAATCCAGAAAAGAGCAAAAACCTTTTACACCTTGTCTGGTATAACAATACTCCACACATTTCTCACTTGCACTAGTGCTAAATCAGGAGAACGTGATACAGAAAAGACCGGGAAAGATCGTACATTTAAAATACAGACTGAGCTCGGATTGGTCAAGTTATTCCTCCAATCACTACTTGAGCAACAAGGACTCCTTATTTCCTATGGGAGTTTGTTCAGCAAATTAGCATCAAGGCTGTACAATTCAAAAGTCATCAACTAGAATAAAGCTAATCAGTGATTGGACAGAAAAAGAGGGGCTTGGCCATTTTAACCAATGAGGAAACGAGCTACTCGGGACACATAATATGCTATGGGAGAATTTCAGCCAATCAGGATACGAACTACTCGTTCCACTATATTCTATGGGGATATTTATTAGATCCCTATTGGGTAAAAAAAAGAGAGGCAACTTTGTATCAACCAATGGAAAATGGAGCGACAAAAACTACGTTAGTCTATGGCATCAAGAAAAGCCAATCAGAAACCGAGCTACAATCCCCATTATACTCTATGGAGAGAGGAGCTCGTCCTCCGATTGATTCAAATGAAAGGGGGCTGCAAGAGCCAATCAGGCCCCGAGCTACTGTCTTCACTATATTCTACGGGAAGAGGCGGTCTATGGGCCACATGTATGAAAACTGTTTAGGTGTAAAACTCACTTTGTTGCCCATAGCAACCAATCAGAGCGCCCCTTTCATTTCCTATCGCGCTCTGAAAAAATGAAAGGGGCCCTCTAATTGGTTGCTATGGGCAACAAAGGGAATTTTAGACTTAGACAGTTTCCATACATGTGGCCCAATGTGTTAGGCGCATTACGGAACTTAGGCGTATTAGTAATGCGCCTAACATGTATAAAGGCTATAGATAGGCTGGAAATAAAAGAAAAGTCAGTGAATAGAAACTATGGTACTGATCCTGCTTGGTGCACCACATGTCCCAGCCAGACCTGTGCTGTGCTGGCTCTTGATGTATGTAGAATAAAGGGTGAGAACAGCAAAAAAAAAATCAAATGTATTTATATATTTATTTGTACATGTCATCCATGGTGCTTAAAATAGTTTTTATTCAAATAAAAACAATGACAATAAAAGAGCATAAACCTTTTACACCTATTTTACTCCGGCGCTAAATCGGGAGATGTGTTATAATAAAAAGTAGCTCATTTTCTGATTGGCTAAATGAGACTAGCCACCGTAGTTTTTATCCAATCACCGTAATCAATCGTAAATTTAAAATACAGAGTTTTGACTGGTCAAGTTATTCCTCTTATCGCTACTTAATCGACAAGGAACCATTATTTCCTCTGGGAGTTTGTGTAGCCATGCAACATCAAGGCGGTAAATTCAAAAGACATCACCTAGAATAAAGCTAATCGGTGATTGGACAGAAAAAGAGGGGCTTGGCCGTTTTAACCAATGAGGAAACGTGCTACTCGAGACACATTGGGCGATATATATGAAAGGGACTGCGCCTTTTCATCTTTTCAGCCCGTTATCAGGCGCAGCCCCGTTCATACATGTTGAAATCTCCCGCACGCCATTCTCGGGCGCATTACATAGTGTCTGCGGCACTTTGTAATGCACCCGATCTCGGGGGGCAGGGCGCACTAGTACCGTAGTGGAGCTACATATTTATAGCTTAGCTATGACATTTCTCGGCGCATTACTGCTGGAACAGGTAAACCACTTTCAAAGTAATATACCTGAGAAATGTCGTACAAGCGCGAGAATACGCCTTATTTATGAACCACTGTAGAACGAGTTCATAAATCAGGAGCATTCTATGCCATTAATATGTGCATGAAATTTGGCATTTAAACGCCACATGGCGATTTTTACAATCCTTGTAAAAAAGGATTTTATTGCAATCAAAACAATGTCAATAAAAGAGCATAAACCTTTTACGGCGCTACATCGGGAGACGTGTTGTAAGAAAAAACAGGAAAACCATACATTTAAAAATGAGGCGGAGCTCTCATTGGTCCATTTCATCCTCCAATCACTACTTGAGCGAAGTGGAACCATTATTTTCTATGGGAATTTTAACAACCAATCAGAAACAAGGTGGTATAATTAAAAAAACACAGCTTTGAATAAAGCTGTTCAGTAATTGGACAGAAATACAGAGGCTTGACCTTTCCAGCCAATCAGACAACGAGCTACTCTTTCCATAGAACATAATGGAAACAGTCGCTCGGATCCTGATTGGCTGTGAGAGACGCCATAGGCTAGAATGGAGCTATCATCATAAATATATAGCTTCGTACGGTTCTAGTGCACCCTGCCTCCCGCACGCCCCAGAAATCAGACGCATTACAAAGTGCCACGGGCGCCCTGTAATGCGCCTGATTCTGGCGTATGGCCGAATTAAGCATGTAGCGGATGGGGCTGTGCTGGATATCGTGCTGAAAAGACGCCAGATATCTGGCGCAGCCCCGTTCATACATGTCGCCCTAAGTGTATATGGCTAGGAATGAGTTCTCTTGGTGATTACAGCTAATCACCAGGGTTTCTGAACCTGAACCACAGTGATCAATTGATTGCCCAGCATGCTTCACTTCAAAAAAGGTTGTCACGTTAAGGTAAGTTTCTGCTTTAATGAATTAGTGTTTTCAGGAAGCTAGATGGAAATTTATTTTAACTTCACTTGTTATGAGCAGCATAAACAGCATTATCAAAAATGTATCGCGATCCTTTAAGTCTCAATAATTGTTCCACGTGTTCTCTTTGTGTTTCATTTAATACACATATGGATGCAAATTGTGAACAGCAAGCCTCTTGCAAATGTGTTCTTGTTTACCTTGACTCATCATTTCCACTGCAGGTTCTCTTGTTTACTCAGTGACATGGATTTTCACATGGAATAGTAGAACATGAGATAGAAGTCACTACCAGTAATGTGTAATCTCTTCCCAGTATAGTGATATATTAACAAGTAATCTCATTATGCTGGAGACAAGGTTATACATACTGTATATCTGTCACGTTTATGGCGGGTTGTGAACCCATTGGGCCACTACTGGGCTTGCACCGAGGGGGACATTGGGTTCTAAACAGAACCTTTGATTGTTAGGATGGCTTAACCCCGGTGCAGTCCCCGGCAGTGGCAGCTGACCAGGACGGATCAGAAGCGCCAAAACAGGCACCACAAAGACAGAACCAACAGAAAAAACAAGGGACCAGGAGATATGCCAGGAAAAACTATAACTAGACAAAGTACTGAACGAGACAGGAAGGCCTAATAGGGGGTCAATCAGGAAGACCTGATAGAGGCCAAAGTACAAGACACACAAACAGGAATATAAAGCCAGAGAAGGAAACAAGACACACAGAGTAGGATACACAGGCAAAGAACAGAGGCAAGAACAGAAGCTCAGACAGGCTAGGAGCTCAGACAGAGTAGGAGCCAAAACAGGCTTAGAGCCTAGACCGGTTAGGAGCTTAGACCGGCTAGGAAGACAATAAAAGTAGAAGGAAAGAACACAAACTAGGATAACAGGCTAGGAGCTCTGGGTAAGAGGAGAAAAGCTAAGAAAAAAGACAAGGATAAAAGACTAGGAACACAGGATAAAAATTAGGACACAAACAAGGAGACAGGGACCGGACAAGTCATAGACAGAAATAATGGACAAGACAAAATGACAAGAGCCTAGGCAAACACCAAGACTCAGGCAAAGGAAGTAGGGGGGAGCATCCTTATAAACCCTCAGCCTACAGGTGATTGGCTGGGGAAGACAAACACAGGTGGGCACTGTGGGAAAAACATAAGCGGGGTGGTGTAGCAACATGGCCAGTAAGTCAGCACCCGCAAGTAGCGGGTATGACAATATCTTCCTAGTTATATGTATTGTGGGGGTTAGCGTCACGAACAGGTAGGCAGCAGGGGCTTCAACAGACCGAGACAGTGACACAAAAGTAAAAGTTCAAGTCCAGCTGCTGCCTGGGTTTATTTGCAGGAAAAACAAAAACACAAGGCCTTAAAGTTCAGCCCAAAACACAAACAAAATGCCTGCTTGGCTGAGCTCTACCTATACAGAGCGTTCCTCTCTGTCCTGCACTATGAGATGGTCCCAGCGTGGTTTTCCTCTTACCAGCAGAGGTCCACAGGAAGACCAACACAAACCTGCAGGCCCAGGCTTTATAGGCCTAATACCAGCCTCACCTGGGGCGTGGGAGTGGCCACCCACCCTGCTCTTTGACCACTCCAGGAAAAGTCGGCCCAAACTAAGCGGACTGGAACCGCTATACTAACACTGTGTCAGTAACATAGTGTTACTGACACCTAAGCTGTCGGCCTTCCTTCACCGAGCCCAGGCCTCTCGGTGACACGCATCGGTCCAGAGGCTTCCTAACGCCACATAAAACAGTACCCTAGGGGAAAAATACCGTCCCTTTGCAACATCGCCTGTCACCTTCTCACAGTATATATGCTTCACTCCTTAATGTACAATGAGCTTGCACCAATGTCATAATAATGTACTGAAGGAAATCTGAATTTTCAGTTCTTAGCAGTCATTCTAATAAAATTGTATAGATATAAGTTTATAACAAGCCCCTGTGGTGCCCCACTAGTAACAGGGATCCAGTCCGAGTATGTACCATTAATCACCACCCTTTGTTTTCTATCACTGAGCCAGTTACTTACCCACTTGCACACATTTTTCCCCAGTCCAAGCATTCTCATTTTACTTACCAATTTTTTTATGCGGCACAGTTTTAAATGTTTTAGAAAAATCAAGATATATGACATCCAATGCCTCACCCTGATCAAGTCTACTTCTTTTTTTCTTTTTTTGCATACTCTGAAAAATTGTATGAATATGCTGCATGCACTATTCCTGGTTCTACACCCTCTAAAAATGTACAGTATTCAGAGGTAGAAAATGTTTTTTACCTTCTAGTAATAAGTCGCACGTCTGCAAAATTTTTGTTTACACTCAAAAACAAAATATGAAGAAGATAAGAGGCAAGGTGCATTTCTTCTCCACATTTCAGAATTCTACCCTACAGTGGTTTAATATGTTGAACCTATTCATATAACATTTTTGTCAAGTGCTGAAATATCAGATGTTAATGCTTTTCATACAGGGGTCATCCTCCTCTTTTTTTTTACCATAGTAGAGCCTATTTAAAATAAAAAACGTACACTCACCTGTCCCTTCACCTCTGTTTTAGTGCCCCGCCGCCCTCACCTTCCACCAGTCTTCTGTTTCCTCCATGTCTTCTTCCGAATAGGGCATCTCTGATTGGCTTCAGCAGTCACGTGCCGCTGCCTATTTTCACCTGTCGGACAGCTCATCTGTATGGTGATGTGAAGCAGTGGTATTTGACCAACATAGCCAATCAGCAGCTGCAGCAGAGACATCATGTTTTGAAGAGGACAGGAAGTTAAAAGAACAATGGCGGTGGATAAGCACAGCGTGGTGCTGGAATGGAGGTGAGTGGAGGTGTGGGTATAAGTTTTTGTTATATAAAATTGGCCCTACTATAGTAAAAATAGAAAAGGATGGACGTCTCACAAAAATGTTGCGGTTTTGCCGCAGTCACAAAAATCACAGCAAAAAAGGACCCTCAAATGGATTGTATTCCCAGTTTCATACAGGACAGCCTGACTACAGCCTCTTAACGTCCCTCTTTGTATATCTAGATCTTACTTTAACTTTCATGTGCCTTAGTCCTGCTAGTCCAGCATTTCAGAGCTCCTTTCGGCAACCACCAAATCTGTGGCGTATTATTGTCCGGAGTGCCCTGAAGGCCCCAACTGGAAATGGCACCTCAACTTGCCTGCAGAACAGGTGCAGGACCTGCAGGCACATCCACACTGCTGACAGTTACCTGTCCCACAGTCACAGCAGGTGGACAGAAATAGGGGGACATTTTCCTGCAGGTCTTCCAATGTGGTGTATCTGATCATGTGTGTGCAATGTCCGACCACAGGCCTCTATGTGGGGGAAACAGGGCAGAGACTCAGCCAGCACATGAACTCACACAGATTCTCTATTAGCAACAGCAGAACTGATCTCCCAGTGGCCGCACACTTTTCCAGAGAAAACTACTCCATGGAAGATTTGCAGGTTATGGTCTTAATGGGACATTTTAAGACACAAAGGGAGAGGAAGGAATGGGAATATAAGTTAATGCAAAAATGTAAAACTCTGCAAAATGGACTTAACATTCATCCCAGCTTCATGTCACACTACATATGAACTGTGAGGGCTACAAATCACACCTGATAGCAAATAGATAAGAGCAATAATTACTGATCCCTTCTGTCACGCCTCACAAGTTTTATTTCTTGACCTGTTGTAAATAACTGCTCTACTTATATTGCATTTTGTTATTTTTAAAGATTCTAAGTTTCTTTGAAGGTCCATGTCTTTTGTGTATAAAAAGTCTGTGAATTTTCAGCTTCTTGTATAACACCATATCTGAAGAAGAGAGCTAGTACTCTCGCAAGCTTACCATCAAATATACTCAGTTAGCCTCTAAAAAGTATCGCCTGATTTCTTCCCTCTTCTTCTACAGCTCCTTGAAAGCAGCTGAAGAGGTCAAACCGGTCACAGAAAATCACATAGCTGTCATGCTGCTCTGTCAAGCAGAAAGTAATAAAAAAGATGAACAATCCCCACTCAAATCCTCCAAACTGAAAAAAGTCTTTCCTGCTCTAGAGCTGGTGTGGTTTTATAGCAGTCTTGGCGATATTGACTGACAAGGGGCAAACATTTGCTCACTACATTAGTATCAGACTAGCAAGCAGCAGGAGCCTATGTTTTCCTGTTTCCTTGTACACATGGAGGATTTCTGGGAGTACATTCACTGGTTGGACGTGGGGGAAATCAAAATAAAGAATATTGCCTTTTTAATAAATGCTCTGGACAATAAGGTTACAGTACAATGACAACACAGCAGTAGATGTTCTATGAGGTTACTTAGCAGTATAACTATTTACAGGAAAATACGTCAGTTAAGTATAATGTTAGCAGAGAAAAAATATGAAATCTATAATGAGACCTTCGAAACGCATTGTGTTTTTATTAAAATAAATCAACTTATGATATAGTTGGTTTACAGTTTTATTTTACCTTTTTAAAGGGTTAAGCGCTGTTAAGTACCTCCTTGAAACTTTGTTGCCGTGGAGTTTCTTTTCCTATAAAGGGGCTATAGGGTGATAGGTGGAGATGGGGGAGCTATAGGGTGATAGGTGGAGGTAGTGGGCTATAGGGTGATAGGTGAAAGTAAAGGGGCTATAGGCTGATAGGTTGAGGTGGGAGTCTATGGGGTGATAGGTCTAGGTGAGGACCATAGAGTACTAAGTGGAGGTGGTGGTTGGTTTATGGGGTGATAGATGAGGGTTGTATTATGTGTTGGCACCAGGCCATATAATACAATGTTAGAGGCAGTGGTGGGAGAGGGGCTACACAACTTACAGGCACAATCTTCTGGTGGGAACCAACCCCATGGAGATTGTGCTGTGGCCTGTAACCCCCAGGGTCATATTGTTCAGCATGCACCCCAAGAAGATTAGGGGCAGCCATGACCTTCAGGGGATGAGAGGAATGAGTTTAGTGCTGACACGTTTTGGTAATGTTTATATTTTTCTACAAGTTGTCTCCCTTGGACTATGCTGGATTTGGTGGGCTATGTCAGACCAGAATTGGATCCATATCTGTAATAAAATGGTCAATGAGGGCTGGTGTTGGAGAGTGTTTATTTAAACAAAGTGTTTTTTTCTGTATTTATTTTTTTCCAGTGTAAGTAACGGCGGTATCTGGAAGATGCCTCTCCATTACTATCGCTCGGGCTTGGTGTCAGCCAGCGGTGGTTTTTGTTTTGGTTTTGATGGTCTGCTTCTGAGGCAGCTGCAGGCTGGTATTTTTAGGGTCGAAAAAGACCAGTATTCATGAACCTTCGCATCCTGATAGTATCAGGCTGCAGCTGCCGGTTTCACCTTGGCTGGTTATGAAAAAGGGGGAAGCCCCCATTGTTTTCTTTTAACCATTTTTCTTGAAATCTAGAAAGAAACTAAACATTAAAAAAAACAACATAGGATGGGGGGACCCTTTTCCATAACCAACCACGGTAAAACCAACAGCTGCAGCCGGATACTATCAGGATGGGAAGAACCATGGATATCAGTACCTTCCCACACTAAAAATACCACCCAGCAGCTGCTCCAGAGGCAGACCATCACATTAGAGGGTCCGCTTCTGATGTTAACCCAACTCTTGCCAGTACCCCTGGTGCGTTGGGTACTGGGGCAATAGTGACACGGGGTTAGTGTCAGCCTTGTGTTGACAAAAACCACCGCTGGCTGACACCAAGCCTGAGTGATAGTAATGGAGAGGCGTCTATTAGATACCGCTATTACTTACACTGGAAAAAAATAAATACAGAAACAACATAAACAAACACTTTATTTAAATAAACACTCCCGCACACTACATGGAATGAAAGGGGCGCTCTTATTGGTTGCTATGGGCAACAAAGTGAGTTTTAGACCTAGACAGTTTTCATACATGTGGCCCTTTATGTTCCAGACACAAAAGTGTGCTAGTCCACGCCTTTGTATACCGCACAGAAAGGGTATGCCCCCAGGAAATAAAGCCATGGAGCCCAAAACATACTATGTTTGCTGTATTAATTTTTATGGACTCACTACGCTTTTGTCGTGACAATTTTTTTTTCAGTATCTCAATGAATAGCACCAAGTGACAGAAGAAGTGAATGTGAACACACCCTAATGCCTCTACATGATAAATACTCTTTGGCCATGTTCACACGGCTTATTCAAGCCGTAATTGGGGGACGGATCCCGCCCGCAATACGGCTTGAATAAGGGGCGGGGCCGGGGACGCGGCGGGGGAGCTGCCCGCCGGCCCCATAGACAGTGCATTATTTACAGCGCGTACACGCCGTAAATAATGGGCATGTCACTTTCACCTCCCGCGGCAGATTCACCGAGCGGGGAGGATCGACGGAATCCATAGTTCTCATAGTTCCAGTTACCGTAGTTACGGGGACGGATTGGAGCCGTACTGAAGCGCAGATACGGCGCGCAGTACGGCTCCAATCTGTCCCAGAATAAGCCGTGTGAACGAGGCCTTTGTGTCAGCATTCTGCTCCGACTGACCCCATCTATTAAGGCTGACTTCCCTAATAGAGTATTTAACTACTTGCCAAACACCCATAGACCTCCGGGCAGTGGCAGTTTATCTCTGTACAGACGTTCTGGAAAGTCCATGCAGAGAGCACAGCTGTACACTAAGGCTATGTTCACACGATGTACTGTGGCGCGTCCCATCTGCCATCATGTGTATGTCCCATCTGCCATCATGTGTATGTCCCATCTGCCATCATGTGTATGTCCCATCTGCCATCATGTGTCTGTCCCATCTGCCATCATGTGTATGTCCCATCTGCCATCATGTGTATGTCCCATCTGCCATCATGTGTATGTCCCATCTGCCATCATGTGTATGTCCCATCTGCCATCATGTGTAGGTCCCATCTGCCATCATGTGTACGTCCCATCTGCCATCATGTATACGTCCCATCTGCCATCATGTGTACGTCCCATCTGCCATCATGTGTACGTCCCATCTGCCATCATGTGTACGTCCCATCTGCCATCATGCATATGTCCCATCTGTCTTGATATCTCTCCTCCATCATCTTCATATCCTGCTGTGAACCTCTCACCTTGTTCCTCGTCTTTAAGGTTATCTGGAAATCTGTTTAATTGACTATGGAGATAGCGCATCTTTATGCTCATATTAACTCCCAAATTTCTGAAGTCAGCGAGCAGATCTTGCACCAGTTCTAATTGTCTACTCTGTGATTACCCAAGTAGTTCTTCACAACAGAGACCAAACCCTTCCAGGCCGAAGCCTCAGTCTCATTCTTTCATTTGGTAAAACTGGAATCATTCATGAGTTTATGAATACGAGAACCATCAAAGATTCCAGCTTTTAGTATTTCCTTGCACAGTCAGGGAAGGATCTGTAGACTGAAGCAATTACCTGTTTTGTTCAAAGCCCAAACAAGTTGCTTCTTCAATCCCAGTTTAATATGAAGCGGTGGGAGAATGATTTTGTTCTTGTCCACCAGCAGCTTGTTGATAATATTCACAGAACCAACAATCATTTCTTCCTCTGACGGCAATTTTTTAATTTTCATATTCTACTTTAAGTTTGATTGAGTGAACAATGAATAGAGACGCATAATGGTTACCACTGCGCAAGAGAACACATTTCAAGCTTCTTATGGAGCTCTCTATAAAAAGCCGCCTGTCTTCTGGTCCATATTCTGTTAATCCCATTTGATGTACAATTCCTAGGAAATCATTACAGCATACAAGTTCTTTCTCTTGGTTGAAATATTCTTCTCTTATCGGATAGGCTGTCATTTTAACTTCCGCCTTTATAAGATTTCGTTCATTAAGTATGGACGCTAAGGCAATGTTCACATGGCAATTATTGGGACGTATCTCGCCCCGTATTTCACGCCATACTGCGCTCAATACGGGGCGAGATACGTCCCAATAATTACGGTAATCCACAGTTCTCATAGAGAACTATGTTTACGTCTCCACTCCACGCTCGCACAATACACCGAATGAGGAGAGAAGTGACATGTCAATTATTCACGGCGCGTATACGCCGTGAATAATGAATGTCTATGGGGCCGGCGAGCTGCCGTCTCCCCCGCCTCGCCCCCGCTCCCGAGCACACGGCGTAATTGTGGGCAAAATACGTCCATACAATTACACCGTGTGAACATAGCCTTAGGGCGGCATGTATGATATCTGGGGTTTAAACGCCAAATTTCATGCGCATTATAATAGCATAGAATGCGCCTGATTTATGAACCCGCTCTACAGCAGGTCATAAATCAGGCGTATTCTAGCGCTAACACAACATTTCTGGTTCAGCTATACCACTTTCAAAGTGGTTTACCTGCTCCAGCTGTAATGCGCCTAGAAATGCTGTAGCGAAGCTATAAATCTATAGCTTCACCCCGTTTCTAGTGCGCCCCGCCTCCCGCATGCCCCCCGAGATCAGGCGCATTACAAAGTGCCGCAGGCGCTCTGTAATGCGCCTGATACTGAAGTTCGGGTGGTTTTTCACTAACGCGAACGGGGCTGTGCCTGATATCGTGCTGAAAATACGCCAGACTTCTGGCACAGCCCCGTTCATACATGTCCCCCTAAAAGGTCAGATGCTAGTTTGATCTCAATCAGGTTATTGAGTTCTTTTTGGCTTAAAGGGAATGTGTCATCAAAAATGACTTATTGTTTAACTCTTAACATTTTTATGTTCAACACATTTTTTATGAGTTTTGGTTATAGATTTTTTTTTCCATATCCCTTTAGATATTTTTTAATAATTCTTAAGTCCTGCAGTTTTCATTTTGGCCACTAAGCCTAATAATAGCCTAACACTTCCTGTTCTGTAGAGAAAGATTCCCAGTTGTCTGCTCATTATCAGCACAAAGAGGGTCAAACTGAAAGGGGACACCAGTGTGTACAGATAACACAGAATCCACCAGTCACAAGAGGAGATCGTCACAGTTCACCCTTTCACCTCCCTGCACAGCAATTTCTTCCCAGGTCACAGAGCATGAATAGAAAACTCTCCTTTAGAAGTGAATGGGACTGAGTCAGTCTTAAGTCTCCTATTTGCATGAAGCTACTGTAAAGCATCTCTCTGACTGCAAGACTTAAGAATTATTAAAAATATTGAAAGTGATATGAAAATTAAAAAAAAAAAATTCCTAAAAAATATGTTTAACATAAAAATGGGACTTAAACAATGACTCCTCTTTTGAAGAGCTCTAAGGCGCTTTAAGAAGAGCTTCCCTCAAATTCACTTCCACTGCTACTACCTGCCATAATTCCAATCTCTGCCTCTCCTCAGGGTCTTAGAGAGACTGGTTTGGTAGTCTGGTATGAGAACCTCATTGCCATGTGGAAGAGGTCGTCTTGCTGATTCCAAATCAGGATAATCCCACCGAGCTTTCTTTTAACGATTAGAGCCTTTTTCTTTACAACAAATACTGTAA
Source organism: Phyllomedusa bahiana (assembly GCA_025379985.1). Classification (NCBI taxonomy): domain Eukaryota; kingdom Metazoa; phylum Chordata; class Amphibia; order Anura; family Hylidae; genus Phyllomedusa; species Phyllomedusa bahiana. The sequence goes on along the minus strand of JAODAL010020878.1, from coordinate 13,842 downwards.
ATACCAATCGTCATGGTCATCTGTTCTCTTCCTACCTTTGGCACACCAAAGCTGAAACTTTTTCTTTAACTCTTTATCCACTGTCATAGGTGTTCCACACAATTTTTATGTGGAGCACAAGACTTATCTATGGTCTCCAAGATGTACTCCAAAATAAGTCAGGTATACACGATGCCTTTGACATCTGTGAGTCTGTGATATCTCTTCTTTGTTTTTCAACCATTTACTCTCCACAGATGTAACATAATAAGCCAGGATTATTTATACAAGCTGTTCTTGATGAAGTCATAATTTTTACATGTATTTATATTCATATTAAGACAGAACTTTTTGGGGATAAACTAAGACTGGGTTAACAAACTTTTGTAGCCGATTTCTTTCCTCTGCAAATTCACAGTTGAATTCCAGCTTCAAAAAGTTGCTTTTATAGCATTGCAGGCCTCCAAATTGAGATACAATATAATGATATGGGATATTTCATTACCTAGGACACAGCTAAAGAGTCAAAAGACAGACCAAAAGCTATTGCATTTGTTATCACACACAAGTCGCATTGGGGAAATACATTATTTACATGGATGTCCATTGTCTTGAAAAGTAGAACAAATTCAGCAATAGTAATGGGATTTTTTATTTCAGCACCCTCAAAATACCCTCAATCCATTCACAAAATCTTGGCACCCGAAAAAAAAATTTCTTGTAGCTCAATGTATTCACTGATCCCGTATTGATTGTAGAAACGATGGCAGTACCGAACACAGTAATTGTAAAACGTAGAGACAGTGCTGATTTGGTTTTGGAGGTAATACAAAGATAGTCCTCGGTCCTGGTGGACGTCTCCCCTGCAGCCTGATGCAAGGCTTACACATCAGCTTGTTTTGCTGGATTTGAAGCAGTTTTGGCGAGTGCTGATTTACACAGAACTGAAAAATGGTTCTCTTTGCCGCATATGCTGTGTTTCTGTCCTAAAGCTGGACACTCACGGCCATGAGCAAAATCTCATCACACATTTTTGGGGTTTGCTAGTGTGGAGCAGCCTTATTTTTGAGATTCTGCACATCTAAGTCCTCACCCTTTTCCATTGTACTGGCCTGATGGTCTGCTATTTCTATGGCATGGGCCATTTTGGGAAGGTCATGTAAATAGTGTCTTAATGAAGCACTTTAGGAGATATGTATGTACAGCGCTGTACCAGTAGTCTGGCGTCCTTTCAGCCCAAGAACTGGCGCAGCCCTGTTCTCTAGATTTATAATCAGGCGCTCTCCAAAATTACATGCATTATCGGGCACCCGCGGCACTTTGTAATGCGCCTGAGATCAGGGGGCATGTCACACTATAACCGTATGATTCTACACATTTATGACGGGAGGATGGCAAAACTAGGTACATTCCTGCTGGAACAGGACTGAGTTATAAGTAGTTAACCTGAGCCTGAATTGACATTTTGGAGCTAGAAAGCGCTAAGTCTATGAACCGCCGTGGAACAGGTTTATAAACTCAGGCACATTCTACATTACTAATGCTTGCTAAAAAATGTATGTCTGGGTGACAAAATTCATACATGTCGCCTTTGTGTCTTATGATGGATGATGTGCGAGATACAGTTACTTGTGTTATAATTTCAGCATCAGCAAAAGCTCACCCTTGTGCTAGTTCTCTCAAGCGTGTGACATATGTGTCCATAGATTCCACTGGAAGCTGCTTCCTAAACCTATATCTCTCATATCTGATGTTTTTTTAGGCCAGGTTCACTTCTGCGTTTGGTCATTGGTTGTGAATGGAAGCAATGGACACCCTCCTGAAAACAGAAGTCAACTGATTCAAACTGAAGTTATCCGTTAAAAATGCATCTTTTTTTAAACCTGTAAAAGGGTGAAATTCCTCTGCACATGCAGAGAGCAAATAACTGATCCGGCAGCAGATGTACAAACGGAGAGCCATTCCTTAATTTGCTGTCACCATTGACTTCAATTTAAAAATCTGTCAGATTTTTGAACAGAAAAATAATTTGGCAGAGTGTGCTATTTTTTCAGTAAAAAAATTAATGGAAATCTGACGGAACAGAGCAGAACGGAAAACACAACACTGATGTGAACCAGGCCTTACAGTTGAAGTGCTCTGTTAAAGGGGTTTTCTCACCACATCTAGCTTCAGACTCACACTTCCTGGTCATGTTGTGGGTGGGCATATCAGCAGGGACGGGACAAGGCATTTTGGTGCCCTAGGCAAGTACAGCCAATGGCGCAACCACCCTTAATATCCCCTTATGAAAGAATTCGAATTCTGGCCTTAACCTAACGCACGCTGCCTGTGCCCTCCCCAGGTAGGTGGAATGGGGAAAAAACACAATTCTGACACAAAACAGTGGAGAATGTAGGGTCTGTTAGGATGAATTTATATAAAATAATATGTAGTGTACAAAAATACATGCAAATAGCTATAAAGACAATTTTCTCTAAATAATGCTGATACAGTCACCACATAATACCATTATACAAGCAGCAAATATTATCACAAATATTATTGCACAAACCAATAATTTATTAAAGGCGTTGTCTCATCTCACTGTTTCATAGAGCAAAGCAGCATTATTTCATTCATGCATCCTGTCTCTTCCTGGTCAACTGTCTGTAATTAGCATATGAGCTCCGTGTATTCAGACTTCTGCTAATTAGATAAACAATTTCCTTCTCTGAGGTCCAGAGAAGCTTCAGAGCTAAAGTAAACAGTAGCATTTAGTGTTTTTTGTCTGAAAGATCAGATAACACACAAGAACTCAGGCTGCCAGCAGTTCTTAACCATGACCTGTGTGATGACATCACTCCCTGCTATCAGATAAGACAAACAGCAGGGGAGACCAAACAAACAGGTCTGTCACTAGAGAAACCTGAAAGCCCTCAGAAGTTGATAAAATCATTTGTAGCTCCTCAACAAAAAAATGAACAATGCAATACATTTGGAAAACATCTTCCCTTAGTGTTCCCTACATGTTGAAAAGCTAATCTTTGTAGTGAGAAAACCCCTTTAAGCAAAATCCATATGGAAAACATGAAAACCGGATAGCAAGCAGATCTCCTTTTCATATGTTTTCCAAGATTGGTTGTGCTGACTGGTTGCACACGTGCCTTTAAGGCTATGTTCACATGGCTTAAAATAGGACATATCTCGCCCCGTATTTCACACCATACTGCGCGAAATATGGGGCGAGATACGTCCCAGTCACTACAGTAATCCACAGTGTTCATAGAGAACTATGGATTACGTCTCCTCTACACGCTCGCACAATACGGTGAGCAGGGAGAGAAGTGACATGTCAATTATTCATGGCGTAAACGCGCCATGGATAATGCATGTCTATGTGGCCGGCGGGCTGCCGCACCCCCCACCCCCGTACACACAGCGTAATTGCAGGGCGAAATACGTCCCGCAATTACTGCCGTGTGAACATATCCTTAGAGTTAAAGGGGTTTTCTTGCTACAAAGATCATAGTTTAAAATGAGGGGACCAAAAATCTAAGCATGTATGTCCTTGGTTACTATAAGCAAAATGCTATGGTTTAAGAAAAGGGGCTGTTTCATTAGTGCTTAATAAAAAAGTGTGAGCCCAGGTCGGGTTACAGCCAGCTCCTGCCTCCGGTCGTGATCAGGAACGCGTGTCTGACGGAGATGCAGGGAACAGCTTGTGAACGGGAGCACGCAGGGAGAGATTCGCTGACAGCGATCAGTGGTAGGTGCAACATAGCTTGCAGGGGAGAGTGACATTAGCTGACAGTGATCAGAGGTCCTGCAGCAGAGAGAGAGAGATCATGTGCAGTCCCATGTAAACAAAAACAGATAAAGCATTTTGTTTTGTTCTGCAGATCTGTAGAGGTCAGATGTTTAATAATCTGCAGAATATATCACTGTGGGTGAGAGACAGAAAGAAAAATCACCCATCTTTCTGAGACTCCTGAATGTCAAATCACCATTCTAATTATACAGTATGTAGAAAGAGTGAGAAATGTAGATATACACTATTGAGTTACACTTAGCTTTTCACTTCCAAAAACAGCTGAGAACCTCTCCCTTCCCCCAGCTCACGCAGAATGAACGTGAACGTGCACAGTGTAGGGTGTGTCTGCAGTGAGAGAAGATACGCCCTGCTGGGAGTAGAAACACGCCCTTCCATTTCACAAGCTCTGCTTAGCAACCAGCATAAATGGCTGCCAAATGGTGAAACGAGAAAACCCTTTTTAATGCAGGTGAGCTGGAATGTCTTTCCTATGTTGTTTGCACAAACCAGTATGCCAAGAATATTACTATCAATGATACCTCTATACCAAGACCAAATAATACAGCCACATTATGACATCATATCACCACCACATAGTGACTGAATAATACAGACGTAACAAAGATTAACTTGCCAGATAACGCACCATGATATCACGGGTTATCTCATGTTTTTAATGGCATTTGTTTACAGATAGGAAAGGGGAACCCCAAAGGGGCATAACAAAGGAACCAGGCCCCAAAAACCCAAACTTTGGATGGGCCCCCTACCCCTCCCCCCCCCCTTGCCCACCTCCCGACCACGAACACTTACCAACATGCTTTAGAAAATAAAAGGGGGGTAAATACCTCACCAACAAGTCACCCATCAAACTCACCAAAAAATCCCACTATCCCAAGACCAACTTATAATCCCCTTAAAAACATAAGACCTATAAAACCGCCAAACATACCACAAAGGACTGAAAAAACCCCCTACACAATTAGTGATCAGTACACAAAGCCCAAAATATACCCCCATAAGTGACCATAAAAGTGGTATATACCATTACACGGGCTCTGCGACTGTATATAACCACCAAAACATGCCAAAGTGGAGAATAAGGTACCAGGTGCTTTTGCAATATTTTAACTTACATTTAGGCCTCACAGGTGATGTCTTGTCTGTTGATCTTCACTTTCCCTTTTTTCTTCTCTATTGGGGTCCAGACCCCATGATGTTTTTCCCCGTCCCCCACCATTACTGTAGAATTTCAAAACAAACACCTGAGACCCCCACTTTTTTTAAACATTTTCCCCCTGAAGGCCCCCTCCCCCCATTTTCAAACTCTCCATTTAAATGGGCCCAAAAAGGTAAAATTACACCCTGGAATTAGGGGCCCCCCAGCGTAAGAGGTACAACGGGGCCCCCCGGGGGTAGCTAGGGACTTGGGACCAACCGCAGTAAAGGGAGCTTGGGGAGACTAGGCAGCTTCGGCCCCCGGGCGGTACTTTTGGGGTTCCATGTAATAAAAGGGTCCCCCTGAGCTTAGGCCACCCCTGTAGGTAAAAAGGGGCCCCTTAATAGGGCCCATTGTATGCAAATATCCCCCCCCCCCCTTTTGATTAGGGCCCCCTTGTAGCAGAAAAAATTCCCCCCTGTATATTAGGGCCCCCTTGTAGGCAAATATCCCCCCTGAAATTAGGGGCCCTTTACAGAATACCCCCCCCTGTAGATTAGGGCCCCCCTGTAGGGAGAAAAATTTCCCCGTAGATTAGGGCCTGGTTGGCAGAACACCCCCCCCCGTAGATTAGGGCCCCCTGTAGGCAGAATAGGGCCCCCCCCCAGTAGATTAGGGCCCCCCCGAGGCAGAAAAAGTCCCCCCCTTTAATTAGGGCCCCCCCCCGCAAATAGTCCCCCCCTGTAGAATAGGGCCCCCCTGAGGCAGAATATCCCCCCCCCTAGATTGACCCCCCTGTAGGGAAAAGTTCCCCCATTTATTAGGTCCCCGTATCATAGTTCCCCCCAACCCTTAGGGCCCCCATAGGCATATTTCCCCCCTGTCTTTTAGGACCCCCTAAAAAGGGAAGTTCTCCCCCCCCCCCAGGGATTAGGGCCCCCTGAGGGATATTTCCCCCCCCCCCAGGCATTGGCCCCCTTAGACATAGTTTTTTCCCCCCCAGGCATTAGGCCCCCTTTTGGGAAGTTCCCCCCCCCCGCATTAGGGCCCCCCGTAGTCATAGTTCTCCCCCCCCCCCAAGCCCCTTAGGGGCCCCCCGTACCACGTTTCCCCCCCCCCCGCATTAGGGCCCCCTGAAAAGGCATTTTTTTTCCCCCCCAGGCTTAGGGCCCCCTGAAGGCAGGGTTTTTTCTCCCCTTTTCCAAAAAAGCATTGGGGGCCCCCGGGAAAGGCCGGGTTCTCCCCCCCCCAAGCTTTGGGGCCCCCTTTTAAAGGCCCAAATTTTTCCCCTCCCCCCCCCAGAAAATTAGGGGCCCCCTTTTAAGGGAAAAATATTTCTCCCCCCCCCCCCAAAATATTTTCCCCCGTAGCATATTTTCCCCCCAAAGGCATTACCCCCCCCTTTGAAAAAGGAAATTTTCCCACCCCCAGGCTTTAGGGCCCCCGGGTAGGAAAGGGGTTTCCCCTTTCCCCTCCCCCCCCCAAGCATTAGGGCCCCCCGGTGGGCCCATGGGTTTCTCCCCCCAACCCCCCAAGCATTGGGGCCCCCCGGGTGGGCATAGAATTCTCCCCCCCCGGGGAAATAAGGCCCCCCTTGGTAGGAATATGTTTCCTCCCGGGCTTTGGGGCCCCCCTGTAGCATATTTTCCCCCGCCAGGAAATTAGGGGCCCCCCTGTAGGGGCCCCATAGTTTTCTCCCTCCCCCCAACCCCTTAGGGTTTCCCTGTGGGGAAATATTTTCTCCCCCCCCCCCCCCGAGCATTGGGGCCCCCGGGAGGCATATTTTCCCCCCCCGGGAAATTAGGGAACCCTTGGGCTTTTTTTTTTCTCCGCCCACAACAAATTCCCCCCCCTGAAGGAAAAGGGCCCCCCCCCCAAGCAAAAGGCCCCCCCCAGGTAGGCAAATTTTTCCCCCCCCCCCCCCCCCCAAGAAATTTGGGCCCTCTGTAGGCATATTTTTCCCCCCCCCAAGAAATTGGGGGGCCCCCTGTAACATACCCCCCCCAAGCATTAGGGCCCCCTTGGGCTTTGGTTTTTCTCCCCCCTTTCCCCAACATTGGGGCCCCCCCCTGTAGGCAGGGTTTTTCCCCCCCCCCCCAGGCTTTAAAGCCCCCCGAAAGGCATGGGTTTTCCCCCCCCGGGCCAATTGGGGCCCCCTGTAGGCATGGTTTCTCCCCCCCCCCCAAGGGCATTGGGTTTCCCCCCTGGAGGCCATATTTTTCCCCCCCGGGCCCAATTAAGGGCCCCCTGAAAGGCAAATTTCCCCCCCGGGCATTAGGCCCCCTGAACCCAAATATTTTTCCCCCCGCCAGGCATTGGGGTCCCCTGTAGGCATATTTGCCCCTCCCCCCCCCAAGCAAAAAAGGCTCCCTGTAGGCATATTTACCCCCCCCCCCCCAAAAAAGGGGCCCCCCAGGAGGCATAGTTCCCCCCCCACCCCTTGGGGGAACCCTGAAAGGCATAGTTTCCTCCCCCCACAACATTATTCCCCCCCAAAAAGGCAAAGTCCCCCCCAAGCATTACCCCCCCCCCCCCCGTGGGCATATTTCCCCCCCCCCAAACCCTTTTTAAGGGCCCCCTTTGGGCATATTTTCCCCCCCCAAGCTTTTGGGCCCCCCCTGAAACCCATAGCCCCCCCCCCCGGGGAAATTAAAGGCCCCCCCTTTGGGCCCCAACTCTCCCCCCCCCCCCAAAGCTTGGGGGCCCCCGTAGGCAAAATTTTTCCCCTTCCCCCCCCTCCCCCATCTTTGGGGCCCCCTCCGTATTTTAATTATTTTTCCCGGGGGGCCGTCCCCCCCCCCCCGAAAGTCTCCGCTGTTTCCCAAACCCCCCGGGCCCCTTTCCCCTTTAGGTTTTGGGGCCCCAAAGAACGGGAAGCTCGGCAGGCTTGGGCGAGGGGCGCACCGCCTCCCCCCCCCAATTGTTAAACCTTAATTGAAATGCGCATCGCACAGATTTTAAATACAATTAAAAAAACCCTCTGTGAAGAAAGGGGGGCCCGGAAAAAAAAAGCCGGGGCCCCGGCCGCCGCCCCCCCCTTTGGCTTAAAAACAAAACCCGGGCCCGGGGGCCCGGTAGAGCAAACGGTTTTGGGTACTGCCCAAATCGGGGGCCCCGGGCCCGGGGCCCCGCCTCTGCCCCCCCGCCGAAATTTAAAACTGTTATGTTTCACCCCGGGGGGGCCCCCCGGGAGCGACATTTCCCTGGTAAGCAACTTTTGAAAGCAGCTCCCCCCCCGGGGCCCGGGGCGCCCCCTAAGCCAAGGGCCCCCCCCGGGGGGGCATTGCTTATCTGCTCCCCCCGGGTAGTTAAACGCCCCTGGGTAACAAGAAAGCCATGATATCACAGTCAAACAAACCCTTGCTACACTGTACCACCACCCTTGTCCTGAATATAATCAATTTATACTAAAATATTGGGGAGAAATTTTCATTTTCCCCTTTTTTTTTCTCCACCAGCCCCAAAACCTCCATCTGATTTCCCGGTCAACACTGTACCGTAGAATTTAACCACTGAAGTTTTTTTAAAACCCACTTTTCCACAACCTCTCAAACCCCTTTTTTCCCCCTTTACATGAGGTTTTTTTTGAAGATGGGAGGCTATGGGGTGATAGTGGATAAAGGGGCTAAGGCTAATTTTGGGATAAAGGGGCGGGGGGGTATAGCGGAATAAAAAAGGGCATTGTGTGATAGGGGGAAATGGGGGGGCTTGGGGGTGATAGGTGGATAAGCGGCTATTGGGTGGAGATGGAGGTGGGAGGCAGGATGAAGGGGGAGACGGGGGGGTGATAGGGGGAAAAAGGTTAGGGGGGATATAGGGGGGGAATGGGGGGGATTTGGGGAGGTAAGGATATGGGGTGATGGGAAGGGGGGGCTAAGATGAAGGGAGGGGGGGTATGGGTTTTTATAGTGAGGGAAGGGGCGGTTTTGGGAAGGGGAAATGGGTGGGGCTATGGGGTGATAGGTGGAGATTGGGAACTCCAGAGTGATAGGTGGAAGCGGTGGGGGTTCATAGGGTGATAGGTTGGGGCTGTATTTTGTGTTGGCATTAGGCCATATAAGACAATGGTAGGGGCAAGTGTGGGAGAGGAGGTACAGGTCACAGCTTAAAGGGACAATCTTCTGGGGGGAAACTGAGAACCAACCCCCTGGAGACTGTGCTTCGACCAACCCTTACCCCTCGTTCACAGGTTATTTTTTGGGGCCCGGGTTGGAGCCGTACTGCGGCCGATTTGGGCTGCATTGGCTCCATCCCTCCCCCGTCTTACGTAATCCCAGTTCTCAAGAGAAATGGGAATTTTCCCTCGCCCCCCCGCTGGCAAATCCCCGCGGGGGGGAAAAGTGACTCACATTATTTACAGGCGTACCCGCCGTGTATATGAATCTAGGGGCTGGGGGGGAGCTCCCCCCCGCCCCCTGCCCCGCCCCTTGTTCAAGCCATAACTGCGGGCGAAATCCGTCACGCAATTACGGCTTGAATAAGCCGTGTGAACACTGCCATAGCTGTCGCAATCTATCACGATTGCCACAGTTAAAGCACAGACAGAAGGAGTGAGCTCTTTCTGCTCGTAATCATTGATGCAGCTGCTGTGTCTGTACCTGACAGCCCAGATGCTTTACTAAAGCATCCAGGTTGTCTGTGACGTCACCGTGCCCTGCAAAGTATTTCTGCTCTGTATTGATCTCTATTGTATTAGTGATCTGAGGATCACTGATACAGATCCCCTATAGGGAAAAGTGAAAAAAGTGTGAAAAAGTAAAAAACAACTAAAACACAAACGGCAATCGCCCCAATAAATCTGTCTTGTTAATCAACCCGTACGGTGAACGACATAAAAAAAAAAATCACAGAATTGCGATTTCATCCCACAGTACATAAAATGGAATAAAAGGTGATCAAAAACTCATATAAACGCCAAAGAGGTACTAATTAAAACCTTAGTTCATTCCGCAAAAATAATACCCGGCTGAGTGTATGGCAAATTAAAAAAGTTAAGGTTATCAGAATATAGCGATGCAGGAATATTGTTTTACACAATAAAAACTTTTTTTTTTTTTTAAAAGCGCTTCAACATAAAAAACTATATTAATTGGTTATCGCCTTAATCTTAAACTTGTCACATAAACTGCATGCTGAGCGCTGTTAAAAAAACATTTAAAAACACTACTAGGATTGCAGTATTTTCATCACCCTGCCTTCCAAAAACAGGATTTAAAACTGATTGAAAAGCCTTGTCCGCCCCAAAAATGATAGGCTTTGCCAATGAGACATGGTACCCACCTAAATCTGTGTTCCAAAGCCAAATAGCGCTCCCTCCTTTGTACGCCCTGCAACGCACCTAAACAGCAGTTTAAACCCACATATAGGGTATTGCTGAACTTGGAATAAATAGCATAGCAAAATTTAGGGTAATTTTTTTCCAGGATTCCCTGTAAAAATGAAACATTTTTAGCTAAAATTGCAGATTGTTGGAAAACATTTTCACAGCCTAATGCTAAAGATAATTGTAAAACACCTGTGAGGTCAATATACTCACTACAACCCTGGATATATTCCTTAAGGGCTGTAGTTTCCAAATGGGGTCTTTTTAGAGGTGTTTATTAAGTTTTAGCACCTTGGGGTGTCCGCAAACCTGAAATGGTGCCTAAAGAAAATCATATTGAAAATGAGACTCCAGAGTCCAGTAGATGCTCCTCCTACTCTGAGGTTTGTGGTTGAGCCAAATAGTGCACTAGGGCCACATATGGGATATCTCTAAAAACAGCAGAATCTGGTGAATCAATATGAAGTTGCATTTCCCTGGTCACATCTACATTGTTCCCATAAATAATGGATAAAAACTGAAAATCTGCAGAAAAGAAATTTTGAAATTTCACTTCCACTTTGCTTTAATTCCTGTGAAATACCTAAAGGGTTAACAAACTTCCTAAACAATGTTGTAAATACTTTAAGGGGTGTAGTTTCTTAGATGAAGTAATTTCTTACCAATTTAAAGCACAATGTGGAAGTAGATAACATTCTCTGAATCCCATGGACAGGTAAAAGTGTCAAAAAGTTTTTCTCACATAAAGTGAAACATGTCAGATTTTCAAAAATGGGGCTCTGTTAGGAAGGTCAAAGCTGGCTGCGACAGTAAGGGGTTAAATAAAGGAAAGTGTTTTTTTCTGTTGTTTCTGTGTTTTTTGAAATTATTTCACTCCACTGTTAGTAATGGAGGATCTGATAGGCACATCTCCTTTACTATCAGTGGGGCACGGTGTCAGCGAGTGGTGTTTTTTGTCACCCCAAGGCTGACACTAACCTCGTGTCACTATTACACTAGTACCCAACACACTAGAGGTACTGGGAAGATCCGGGTTACCATCAGAAACGGACCCTCTAATATGATGCTCCATTTCTGGGCAGCTGGTATGTTCAGGGTGGGAAAGGACCATGAATCTTTACATCCTGATACTATCAGTCTGCAGCTGCCGGTTTCATCTTGGCTGGTTATGAAAAAGGGGGTAACCCCCCATCATCTCTTTTTAACCGTTTGTTTTTCAAAAAATCTAGAAAGAAACTGATTATTAAAAAAAATCTGGGGTCCCCCTTTTTGATAAGCAGCCGAGGTAAAACCAACAGCTGCATCCTGATAATATCAGAATGGAAAGGTACATGGATATCAGCCCCTTCTCATCCTAAAAATACCATCCCGCAGCTACTTCAGAAGCAGACCATCACATTAGCTAATACCACTTCTGACGGTTACCAGGCTCTTCCCAGTACACCTGGTGTGTTGGGAAGGGCATAGCTAAAGACTCATGGGCCCGGGTGCAAAACTTCAGCTTGGGACCCCCTAAACCTCCAACACAATCTGTGGACCAATACTTTACACACATGGTTTCCCAACTTGGGTTTGACAGATGTCTGCAGTGTAGCGTACTGCAGAACATTATTTCTATTTAAAGGAATTGTACAATAGAAAAACATTCATTTCAAATGTGGCCAAAGAAAAACAAGTTATACAGCCGTTTTGTCTGTTCCCTCTCCACAAACATGTGTGGAGGTTTAGCATCAGGTAGGCAAGCAACTTTACTGTAGTTTTTCTCCACTGGTTTGAGCTTCCTGCTCAGATATATGATGGGATGCTTCTCTCCCTCTACTTCTTGGGAAAGAACTACCCCCAGTCCCACATCAGATGCATCTGTCTAAACAATGAAATCCCTCTTAAAGTTCAGTGTGATCAACACCGGACGTCTGCAGAGGGCCTGTTTTAATTCTTGGAACGCCTTTTCCGCCTCTGGGTGCCATTTGACCATAACCAACTTGCTGTGCCTAGTCAGATCTGTTAGGGGTGCTGCTATACTGACAAAATTTGGAATGAACCACCGATAATAATCCACAATGCCTAAAAAATCTTTAACCTGCCCTTTTGTTGTGAGTTGCGGCCAGTCCTGTATAACTTCAATCTTATTGACCTAAAGTTTTATAACACCCCTACCTATTATGTACGGCAGGTATCGGGCTTCCTACCTACCTACCCCCTATTGGGGTTTGCGGTAAGCCCCGCTTCTTTAAGCGAACTAAGCACTGCCTGTACCTTAGGTAAGTGACTGTCCCAATCTTCGCTGAAGATAATGACATCATCCAAATATGCATACTGACGATGGGGTTTTAGGACGACATCTATTAATCTCTGAAAGGTTGCTGAAGCCCCTTGCAACCCGAAAGGTAAGCAGACGTACTGGAACGGTCTGTCTAGTGTAGCAAAAGCCATTTTTTCTTTGGCCCTTTCTGTGAGGGGAACCTGCCTGTAACCTTTAGTTAGATCCAGGGTGGAGAAGTACCTGGCATGGTCAAGTCTCTCAAATTCATCCACCCTCGGCATGTGGTAGCATCAAATTTTGATACCTCATTTAGTTTCCGGAAGTCATTACAGAATCGTAATGAGCCATCCGGTTTTGGTATCAGCACGATAAGGCCTGACCATTCGCTTCTGGACTCCTCAATTACCCCAAGGTCTAACATTTGCTTGATCATCTCAGATATGGCTCATCTATGCGCTTCTGGGACCCGGTAAGGTTTTAAATGGACCTTTACCCCCGGTTCTGCTACAATATCATGTCTTATGACATCAGTACGCCCCGGTAGCTCAGAAAATAAATCCATATTTCTTTGTATGAACTCCCTGGTTTCTTGTTTTTGGGACTTTGGCAGTGAGTCTAACACATACACCTCTGGAGATGCACCACAGGGGGCACTCACAGCAGTCAGGGTTTGTCTGTCTTTCTATGGTTTAACTAGGTTGACGTGGTACAATTGCTCTGGCTTTTGCTTAGAGGGCTGGTATAACTTATAATTCAAGTCTCCAACCTCTTCAATCACTTCATAGAGCCCTTGCCATTTTGTTAGAAACTTGCTCTATACAGTAGGGACCAATATTAACCCCCAATCACCTGTATTAAAGCTCTGTATCTTGGCCAACTTATTATATACTCAGCTTTGAGCCTTCTGTGCCTGCTGTAGGTGTTCCCTGACTATTGGCATAACCATATCAATCCTATCTTGTATTTGGGAGATATGTTCAATTACACTCCACACTCCTTCTCCCAGGCTCCCTTTGTGATGTCCATGAGGCCATGTGGACGTCTACCATAAATCAGCTCAAAGGGAGGCAAACCAGTGGACGACTGTTGAACTTCCCGGACTGAAAACATCAAATAAGGCAAAAGACAGTCCCAGTCTTTCCCGTCCCCTTGTTAACATGCTTTTTAACATCTTGTTGAATCTTTCCACAAGACTGTCGATTTGGGGGTGATATACAGAAGTACGCAAGTGCTTAATGTTCAGCAGTTTGAATAACTCCCTAGTGACCTTTGACGTAAAGGGAATTCATTGTTCTGTAAGGATCCCTTTGGATCCCCGGGACAAA